>PVKN010000469.1:0-26900 GCA_004027915.1 Capromys pilorides | reverse complement strand
GGGGGAGAGGGGGAGAGGGGGAGAAGGGGAGAGACAGAGAGAGAAAACAGATAGACTGACTTAAACCTTGAACTCTGCTTTATGGCCCACATCAAAAGTTCATCATTAGGACCAGACATATAGCTCAGCGGCACAGCATATGCCTGGGAAGTGCAAGGTCTTGAGTTCAATTCCTGAAACCAAAAAAAAAAAGAAAAAAACGAAAGAAAAGCTCCTCAGCCAATTAAAAAGAACAAGGCCGAGGAGCCAGGGATATAACTCAGCTGCATAAGCACCTCCCCGGCCACAAGTTCCTGAGTTCAATCCCCAGTATTGAAGAAAAAAAAAAAAAAAAGAAAGAAAGATTAAAAAGAATTAACTGAGACAAAATATAATCCATTGTTCATACAGATGCATTATACTACCCTGTTGGTAATGTTCAACTACAAAAATAAAATAAATCACTTTCAACTTGAATCCACATATTTTTGGGCTTAAAGGTCAAAGTAAAGAGCTTTTAGTAAGGTAGTATGTGTTTTATACTTACATCATTATAATAGCCTGCATCAGGCTGAATAGCCCGCATATCTCTCTGGTCTCTTTGCCATATTCTATTCTGTTAATATAAGAAAATAGCAGTTAGTGAATATGTGATCTAATGATATGCGATTTTATATTAGCAAAATGTAACATTTTTTCTAGAAAAGATTTTAAAGTATTAATTTCTAGAATATATGATTTTTTAAAAATGTATTTGGTACAGGGTTTCACCACACAGCTCAAATTCACAGTGATCCTCCTGTCTCAGCCTCCCCAGTACTGGGATTACAAGTGTGTGCCACCATATCCAGTCTCTCAGTGGTCACCTCAGTGTGCCCAGGAGCAGGGCTGGCGTGTGGTGCTGGGGATCAAACCCCAGTCCCTGCACTTGCCTAAGCAGGCGCTTAGTTCACTGAGCTATCACGCTGGCCCTAATATCCAAAATACTGGGGTTTTTTGTTTTGTTTTTCCTGAGACAGAGTCTCACTATGCTATGGAGCTATTCCTTATTCTACTGATACTGTTTACAATTTTCTTCCTTAATCTATACAAACCAGCCCTTTCCACTCAACATGATACAGACATGCTCATTTCAGCTGTCCACAGACCAAGATGCTGCAGACTCCAATACTTTTTCACAACCATACCTTAATAAAAAGAAACAGACTAGGGGATAGACAACTTAATTATTCTAAAACTCTCACCACAAGATAATTCCTGTGTCTTGCCTTTGGCTATCATAATTCCTCTCAAATTTTATCTCCTAGTTTTCCAAAAGAAAATTCTTAGAAAAGTTTAAATGTTTCTACTTCTCATTCGCCAATGAATGTCCAATATACTACTTGGACAAATGTGCAAATAAAATGTTAACCACAGATAATGAGAAGCAGACAGATTTTCATGTAAGACAGAGAAGACCAAATCCCAATGAGACAGTAAAAACAGGTTAAGAAACATAAATAAAAAATTCAAAAGACAGGGATACAGCTCAACAGCATAGTCCCTATCTGGCAAGTACAAGAGCCTGAGTTTAATTCCCAGTAGTACAAACAAACAAACAAACACAAAAGGGAAGGACACAGAACTGAAGGAGCATTAGGCAGGCCTTATCTTACAGTCTTATCTCAGAGTTGCTTTCACACATAGCAGTAGACTGTGGGGGGGTGGGGGTTTGGACCTGGGAACAGAAGAAAGTCCTTTGCATTGAGCTCTAACCTTAACTTTTTTTTTTTTAGGTTTATTTATTTATGTGTTTGTTTGTTTGTTTGTTTGCTTGTTTGTTTCTTTATTTTATGGCTGGCTCAGCCTGCCCTGGTGGTGGGGCTGGCGCAGCATGTGGTGCTGGGGATCGAACCGCAGTCCCTGCAGTTGCCTGAGTTTCCTAAGCAGGCACTTTAGACCACTGAACCATCTCGCCAGCCTCCTTTTTAATTTTTTAAGAAAAAAATCTTACCTAAGGTACTAAGTTGCCTAGGTTAGACTCAAACTCACTGTTATGATTATGTGTCTAAATATCACCCCACACATTTAGATCCTAAACTCAGGATCTTGTGCTTGCCAGATAGGCACTGTGCTACTGAGCTGTGTCCCTATCTTTTGATTTTTTTTTTTTTTTTTTTTTTTTGGCGGGACCAGGGTTCAAACTCACGACCTTGCACTTGCCCAGCAGGCACTTGTGCCATGGAGCTATCTTCCCAGGCCCTCAGTCTTTTGAATTTTTTATTTATTTGTCTTAACCTATTTTTACTATCTATTATGGTTTATGTCTAGTTGTTCCCCCAGAGCCTCATGCAATCATGGGGCAGGGACTTCTAGAGTTTGAGACTTGACTCATGATCCACTGGGATTATGTGTTTTAGTACTGATGGGATCAGGGGTCTGAGTACTTCTGGGATTATGGGTGTGGCCTAAGGCAGACAGGCTGAGACACAGAGCGTATGTAATATAAAGAGAGACAGAGAGACAGACTCAGGCTGTTGCTCTCTGCTCCCTGATTGTTCACCTGCCTCTGTCACGATACTACTGCTGCTCCACTGCCATGAACTGCTGCCCTCGGCCATCTCCCTCTCTGCCTTGGAGCCAGCTGAGTATGGACTGAAACCTCCAGTAACTGTGAGCTAAATAAACCTTATCTTCCTTCATTTTGGGTGTCAGGTATTTGTCCCAGCAATGAGAGAAGAGTAACTAAGACACTATCTCATTGGGATTTGATTTTCTCTGTCTCATGTGAAAATCTGTCTGCTTCTCATCTGTGGTTAACCTTTTATTAGCACATACCTCCAAATAATATATTGGACATTCATTGGAGAATGAGAAATAGAAACATTTAAATTTTTCTAAGAATTTTCTTTTGGAAAACTAGGAGATACAATCTAAGAGAAAAGCCAGATATGGTGGCATACACCTGTACTTTCAGTACTCGGTAAGTTGCAGCAGAAGGACCATTGCAAGTTTGAGACCAGCCTGGGCTACCTGAACTGTACAGTGAGATTCTATCTAAAAAAGATGTGTGTGTGTGTGTGTGTGTGTGTGTGTGTGTGTTGGGGGGGGTGGGGGAAGAGGTCACCTGAAAGTCTCATGCAGTAATAGGGCTTTTTCAGAGCTGAATCTAGTGTGTGTGATGCTAGAATTATGAGTTATGAGTGTGTGATTAGCAAATCTATGCACTGATTGGTTTGGTATAGTTCTGGCTAGGATTAAGTGTGAGTGCTACACGTACCACAAGGCAGGTATCCTGCATACAATATAAAAGACAGAAACAGTCTTATCTTGCTCCCTTGTCGCTTTTCTAGTCTTCCTGCCATGAACTGTTCTCCTCAGCCACACTACTCTGCCTTGGAGCAGGGACTGAAACCTCTACTGACTGTGTGCTAAATAAACTTTTCCTCCCTTAACTTTGGGTGTCAGGTATGTTGTCTCAACAACTAGAAAAGTAACTAAAATACTTGTGATTCTACCACCTCAGCCTCCCCAAGTGCTGGGATTACAGAGGTGTGCCACTATGCCCAATGGTGCCCAATCTTAAAGACAGCTCTTTGCAGCAAACTACCAGGAGCTCAGATATGGGAAAACTCATGCTTTCAGTGTCAACAACACAGAAAACTCAAAACTGGAACTCTAAAACTCTGCTCAGTGTGGTAGACAGGGCACGCATGTGGAAGGCTAAAACAGAAGCCCGGGGCTAGCCTGAGCTACATAGTGAGTTCAAGGACAACCTGGACCTCATAAAGAGACACTCTGCCCCCCACAAAATTTTTTTTTTCTTAATCTCTGTCCTCACAGAAATATTGCTGTTAGTAGTCTCTTATATCTTATACACTGAGTTTATTAAATTCTGTAAGGTCAGCCTATCGGTTAAAATACAGCACATTTTTCTGACTTGTTATGAATTTTTGAACCAAGTATTTTGTTTAAATTTTTATTACTGTTTTCCATACATAACGATCACATTTATCATAGGGAATTTATACCTGTAGGTATGTCTTAAGTCTGTTTTTTCTTTTCCCTCCTCTCCCTTCAACAGGAGGGAGCCCATTTTTAAACTGTAGTCTTAATAATTTTTGGAAGGTGATTCAAAATTCAAGAGGAATTAAGAAAGCCAAGGACAAGACAGTTTAAAAAAGTAAACTGAGATGATCTGAAGTGTCCTTAAATCTAAAGTCAACTTCACCCTACTAATTCAAGCAATATAAGTAGTATACTTATTATCCTACCTTTAGATAACTTCCCCAGAAAATAAATTTTATTTAAGTACATTAATTGTACTCACCTCCAAATACTTAATTACAGATGGATTGTAATCTATGGTCTTCCGGTTGACAGCTTTTCTCATCCGTTTCCCATCAAAGGTAAGTTGCTGCATTGCTTGCTGCTGTGCAAAATCAGGCCGCTTATAAAACAATTGTCGAGGCGCTTGGTGTTGGAACCTTGGCATATGGAAAAATCGAGGAGGAGAACCAATTTCTGTGGCCATGGTGATGTTTGCCTTCTAGGACACTAGGACAGGAAAAAGTACTCTTACTACAAAAGTCAGAACATTATCTGAGAACATTTTATTTTATATTTTACTTTTTTTAATGAGATCTTAAAGATCAAACCCAGGATCTTGTGCATGCTAGATAAGAAGTCTACCAATGAGCAACATCTCAGTCTGTGAGAACTCTCAGTTTTTTCTATTTTTTCAGCAAGATCTCTCTATATAGCTCAGATAGCCTCGATCTCATCACCTTCCTGCCTCAAGCTTCCTGAGCACTGAGACTATATGTGTTCAACTGCAGGACTAGCTGAAAACATTGTTAAAGGAACATTTTACATTTTCTTCCCTTTTCTAACACATATTATTTCTAGTTCTTTCTTCCTTTTTTTTTTTTTTTTTTTTTTGGCACTGGGAACTGAACTCAGGACCTGGTGCTTGCCAGACAGGCAGGTACCATGCCACTGAGCTACATTCCCAACCAGCCCCTACTACTAGTTTTTAATCAACTTCCCCTGAACTATGAAATTAATGACAACTGGTCTAATCACACATCTGAAAAGGACTATTTCACAGAGAAAGCATTAAGATTCATTTGCTGTAAAATTCAACCTGATGGAAGGAAAGAACACAATGTACAAGTGTGTAGACACACATTTACGTGTGTGGGTGTGTGTGTACATAAGAAAAAAAAGGTAGGCATCAGTTGGGAACTGTTCACATTGTTTAAATAAAGTTTTTAAGTGGGACGTTTGTAGCTAAGACTTTTTAAACTTATCGCAAGACCCTATCTATACAAAAGGTACTAATTTTTTTTTTTAAGTTTCAAAACTGACATTTGTGGGACAGCAATATATCTCAGTGATCTAAAGTGTCTGCTTAGGCAAGGATAGGCAATCACAGGGACCGTGGTTCGATCCCCAGCACCCCATGCACCAGCCCCACCCCCAGGCAGGCTGAACCAGCCTTAATATAAAGTAAAAAAAAAAATACAAAAAACTGACATTTGTGTTTTTAAAATTCCTAGCAATCGGGGCCAGGGAGATAGCTCCGTGGCACAAGTGCCTGCCTGGCAAGTGCAAGGTCATGAGTTTGAACCCCAGTCTCACCAAAAAAAAAAAAAAAAAAAAATTCCTAGCAATCACTGAAAAAAGCTATAATTAACATAAAACATATGTGTTATGGTTTGTGTATAGGTGTGCCCTCAAAGCCTCCTGCAGTCATTTGCTGCTTCTGGAATTTGTAACTTATTATTGTGGGTGTGGGAGCTGCACCTTCCCTGGGGCAGGTGATTTGCATTTCAATGTAAAGAAAGAGAAGTTAGCTGCTTGAGCTGCTGCTACCTCTCCCTGTGCTCTTGCTCATAGCTGCTGCCATGAAAGGCTGTTTTCTGCCATGTGCCTCTCAGCCTTAGAGCCAGCTGAATAGGGACTGAAACCTCCAGTAACTGTGAGCCAAATAAACCTTTCCTTTGTTTATTTTGAGTGTCATTTGTCCCAGCAACGAGAGAAGAGTAACCAAGACAGCATGTGTATCTACCTTGAGGAGCAAAATACCATAGAAACTTCTCAGTACTGTATGTGAATTTTGTGTGTATATACATATTTGTAAAAAAGAAAAAAATTAAGCTAATATCTGTAAGCATAAACGTTACCTGGGTGTGGTGGTGCATGGCTATAATCCTACCACTTAGGAGGCTCAGGCAAGAGGACCACCACAAGTTCAAAGCCAGCATGGGGTACACAGTAAGCTTATGACCAGCAACTAACAAGTCTTTCTGGGGAAGAACATAAGGGGAGGGGAAAACAGATGCATGCTGGTAATGCAGCACTTTGGGAGGCTGAGGTACACCACCCCAACTACAAGCTCAGCTTGGGCAACTTAGCAAGAACCTACCTATAAAAAAAATTTAAAGAGATGGGAACATGGCTTAGTATGAAAATCCTTGGTTCAGTGCCAATACCCTCCCCCTAAAAAAGAAAAAAAAGTTGATTTTGAGCTTTTCAGTTTCAGTGCTCAACCCAAACTTACTAAATACGCATGACTGTAAAAATAAAAACATGAGTATAGTTTCAAACTTAAGACCACTAGAAACACACGAAGAACAGAAACTAAAAACACTTCACAATTAGTTTTGCTTCAGACATAGAAAATACTGGGGACAGGGATATAGTTCAGTGAAACAAGTGCCTGCCTGGCAAGGACAAGGTCCTGAGTATAATTCTCAGTGCGAGAGAGAGAGAGGGAGAGAGAGAGGGAGGGAGGGAGGGAGGGAGGATATGGTAGTCTCCATTATTTTTCTGCATGCTTACTTTTCTTTGCCATATTCTCAAGACACTAAATAAAGATCAGGAAAGAAATGTTGGTTGCCTCTGGATAAAACTACATTCCTTTTGGGAGAACTGGGAGGTCCTGAGTTTTAAATGACAATAGGGTTTCCTCCAGGGATGACAAAAATGTTCAGGAACTAGGAAAAGATAGTGGCTATACAATCAGTGAATGTACTAAATGCCACTGAACTGTATACATTAAAATGGTTAAAACAATGTCTTTTATGTGAATTTTGGTCCAATTAAAGAATGAGAGGTTTTAACCACTGAAAACAAATCTTTAATGCATGGTACATAAAACAGTAATATAAAAATGATTACTGAAGCAGTATGCTGGATACAAGACACTAACCAAACTATAAATCAAAGATCTATACAAACACCAGGAAAATGACTGGGGTCAAAGACAACATTTTTTTTAAATAAGACTCTTTGTAGCCATAAAAAATGATAAATCTGTGACTTTTATAGGTAAATTGGATGCTACTTGAAACCATACTCATAAGTAAAATAAATCAGACCCACATGTGTAAACATCATATTGTCTCACTAATGTAAGAAGCTGAACAAGTAAATAAGATCTAAAATATACAATAGATATTATGAAACAAGAAGAAACTGTTCAAAAAAAAGTGAAACTGAAGGGGGATGGGGAAAGGACAGAAGAGAAAAGGTGGGGGGAGTATATATATAAATTTGAGACAGGATCTTGCTGTCTCAAATTCAAGGTTACACACATAATGAGTTTGTTTTCAAACTCAATCCTGAGTTGGATTCCTACACACACACAAAAGTTAAGATAGTTATATACAACACACAATGTGTTAACCATTATTACCCTCTTATATTGTTTAAGAAATTTGTTTCTGAGAGGTTTTTTTTCGGTTTTTCTTTAAAAAGTTAGTTATACAGTTAGTTTCTCATAGTTCATTGACCAAAACGGTGTGAATATTGCATGAACAATATCTCATGCTTGTATCTTGTGCTGAATAACTACTATGAAGATTACAATACACAATGTATTAATTATTGTTACTCTTTTAATCTATTTTGAAACTTTTATTTTTATTTCAATTTTTTCTCCATAAAATAAACTAGTCATTCTGAGAAAAGGCCTTTAACTTTTCCTTGGAATGGCCAGGTATCACTTTTGTGACATAAAGGTTAATGTGAAGAGAAAAAAATAGTACAATTGCACATATTTTAAATCAAGATCCATCCCCAAATTAAGTAAAAGCAAAACACCTCACCACAGTAACCAGGCTTCACATATGCCATAGTTCAGCTTCACATCATACAAATCATTAAGTTACTTGGCCTTTTGCTGGAGGTTATAGGCTGAATTGTGTCCCCCTAAAATTCATACAAGGGGAAATCAAAAAATATAGTTTACATTTTTTAAAATATTACAATAAAAGACATTGTCATAAATTCCCTTCAAAATACTTCCCCTCATTTCTAACACACTTATTTCATTATCTTTGTCACTTTCTGAAGCACTTCTGCAAATACTTTTTTGTGTCTTTACACAGTATGATCAAAAATGCAATGAACACTGCTGCCAAGTGCCATATAACGGAACTCAAGCTTACTTTCTTTTGAGATAGGATCTTGCTGTCTCAAATTCAAGGTCAGTTGCCTAGGCTACATACATAGTCCAGGCCAGCCTAAATTACATAGCAAGACCCTGCCTCAAAAAAAAGAAAGATAAGGATTGGCCAAATAGCTCAGCGAACTAAAGCTTCTGCTTAGGCAGGCCCAGCAACCAGGGTTTGATCCCTGGCATGCTGTGCCAGCCCCACCCATAGGGCACAGTGAGATGGCAAATGAGACTGGGCATGGTGGCACATGCCTGTAATCCCATTATTTGGAAGGCTGAAAACAGGAGGATCACTAAATACAATGTAATAATAGACCCTGTACTAAATACAAAATAATAATAATAATAATAACAACAACAATAATAAAATTTAAAAAGAGAAAAAAAGAAAACAGGACTGGGAATATAGCTCATTGGTACAAGTGCCTGCCTGACAAGTGCAACGTCCTGAGTTTGATTCCCAGTACTAAAAAACAAAACACAAAACAACACACAAATTATGTTAAACTAGGGATGGTGTCACAGGCCTATAATCCCAGAGCTCAAGAGACTTAAGTTGGGAAGATCACTGAGTTCCAGACCAGGTGGGGCTACATAGTGAGTTCAAGGTACCCTGAACTACAAAGTGAGGCTCTGACTCAAAAAATCAGAGACAGAGAAAAATGTAGAACATACTACCCCTATCACTATTATACTTCTTACAGGTATTACATGCAACAGAAATACTATGTGGGAAGAGGCCTACAGCACAAACTAGCCTGAAGAATCCTTAAGACACTGAGGAAAGAAATAAAATAAGCTCTTCCTGATTATCTTATCAAATATAATCGTTTCCCTAGTCAAACAATTAAATAATCTATTTCTCAACCAAATGTTTCACAGTGAGGAATTAGCAAATGCTTAACCACAGTACATCTCCAACACAGGGAAAATGACCCAGCTATGTCTTACCTAATTTCACAATTGTATCTAACATGACTTTAATAAATAAGTGCTATGCACATAGAGTAAAGCTTTAGTCAGGTTAGAGTTGAGGCTCTGGAATTAAAAAACAAAAATTTATGCTCTAAATAGACCTTAAGTCTTATTATTATTTTTTTTTCTTTTTTGGCAGGACTGGTGTTCAAACTCACGACCTTGCACTTGCCAGGCAGGCACTTGTGCCACAGAGCTATCTCCCCAGCCCCCAAAGTCTTTATTATTTTCTTTAAACTATAAATCACAACCTCCCAGGGATTCTTGAAATCAATGGGGTGGACACGCAGCACTCTTAATGATAAAAAGATTACATTATACATCCGAAAGGAAATATACATTGTGAAACGTGTGTATGTGCGCACCCGCATGTGCATACTAGTTCACAATACTAAAAATATTTCTCCATAAAAATCTGCCCAATGAAAGTCAACAGAAAAGTTTTACCTATTTTGTCTCTTAGTTATTCTAATGAATGAACAGAGGTTATCTCATCATAGTACTTTTACTTTGTATTTTTCCTGAAGACTAGAGCGTTAGGCATCTTTACTTGCCCTCCAAACATCTTTTCTGGTAAACTGTCTATTCTAATCTTTTGTACATTTTCAACTGGGTTGTTTTCTGATATGTCACCTACAAATATTTTCTCTCAGTTTATCATGTCTTTCCATTCTTCTGGTAACTTGTAAAGAGTAAAGCAGGCAAGTTCAAGCCCAGCCTGGGCAACTTAGCAAGCAAGATCATGTCTCCAAATAAAATTAAAACAAAACAAAGCAAAAAAGAGTCAATGCTGGGGCCGGCGAGATGGTTCAGTGGTCTAAAGCGCCTGCTTAGGAGGGCTCAGGCGACTGCGGGGACTGCAGTTCGATCCCCGGCACCACATGCTGCGCCAGCGCCACCACCAGGGCAGGCTGAGCCAGCCACAAAATGAATAAATAAAGAAACAAACACAACGAGCAAACAAATAAATAAATAAATAAAATTTAAAAAAAAAAAAAAAAGAGAGTCAATGCTGCTGAGGATGCACGAGGAAAAAATGAAATCTATAATATTTATATAGTCGAAACTGTCCTTGCTATCTGGCCCAGAATGGCTTGAAACTCACAATCCTCATAAGTCAGGCTCCCCCAGTGCTGGGACTAGAGCCTGAACCACCACACCCAGCATTCAGTAAACATTTTTTCATAAGTAATAAGCTAGCTAGTGATAAAAAGGATAGCGTACATATATCAGTAACACAGTCATGTATTGTCAAATATGGACATCACTGCACATGCTATACTTCCGTACAACTATTAGTGCAGGTTTGCTTACACCACTGTTGTCATAAACAAGTAGTATGTTATACAGTGTAACAATAGCTATGATATCACTACACTTTAGCTTCTTTATAACCTTATGGCTCCACCTTCACTTATGCAATCTAACATTGACAGAAATGTTGTACCAATATATGAACACATTATAAATTACCCACATTCCTCAGTCATTAGACTGTATTGCCAGGCCATGTGGAGTGACTAGCCTACACCATCCAGGTTCCTGTAAATATCTCCAGTAGGTTCACATGACAAAAATCACCTAATGACATCTCAGAATGTCTTCCCTATCATTAAGAGACTTGTGACAGTTAAATGATTACATAACTGCTTTCCCTCAAGGGAGTTGCAATAATATTCCATAAATAGCAAGAGTTTAAGCCAAACTTCCTATTTTACCATATGCTATATATCAGCCTGCTCAGGCTGTCATTACAAAATACCATGCACTGGGTGATGAAACAGCAGAAATTAATGTTCTCAGCTTGTGAGTAAGTCTAAGATGAGGGTGCCAGCACACTCAAGTTCTTCTAATGGCTCTCTTCCTGGCTTGATAAACAGCAAGCTGGCTAGGTACAGTGGTACAAGGCTGTAATTCCAGCTAAGGCAAGAGGATTGCTGTAAATTCAAACTAGCCTAGACCACACAGAAGACCTTGTCTCAAAAAAACCTCAAAAAATCAAAAATAGAACTTTAAAAAAAAAAAAAAAACAGTAAGCTCAAGAGTGTTTCTCTAAATGAAGCAATGGAGTCTCAGCCTCTTGACCTCATTTACAATAGGGGTCAGGGCTTCAACCAACAAATTTCAGGGCGACACAATGCAACACATACTCAGGATATGACTTTAATAAAGTTCCTTTTTTAACCACAAATTATCTAATGACTTTTTTTTTATGCATTTGGTATAGGGTTTCTCTATGCAGCTCAGACTCAGTGATCATTCTGTTTTCCTCTTTTCCAGTGCTGGGTTTACAGGCATGTGCCACCGCACCTGGTTTCAGTGGCCGGCTCAGCGCACCCAGAGGGGCAGGGCCAATCTGGCATACAGTGCTAGGGCTTGCACGAGCTGGTGCTTAGTCCACCAGCCCTTAATGATTTTCTTAAGTAAAAATGAATTTCTTTTAACTATATACTACTGTGAAGCAGGAGTATATATAAGACTCCAAGCACAACTTCACTGCACAACCTTAAATCAGCCCAGCAGTCTTTTTCTTTTGGTCTCCCCCCACCCTCACACTTTCTTTTTTAGTACCAGGGCCTCATACCTGCCAGGCAGCTGCGCCACTGAGCAACATCCCCAGCCTAGCACTCTTTGAAACAAGCTTGCACTACATAGTTCAAACTAGCCTTGAACTAGTTTATGTATCCCACGCTGGCCACAAAATTATAGCCTCACATTGATCATCCTGGCTTAGCCTCTCAAGGACTGAGATTCTAGGCACATGCCACAATATCCAACCAAAAGTCTTACCACTATTGGTTTTATACCATAGATGAATGTATTAATGATGTAAAGAGTCCTAATCACTGGTACTGTTAAGAAAATAACACTAAAGGTCCAGCGAGATAGCTCAGCAGACTTAAGTGCCTGCTTTGGCAAGTGCAAGGACCAGGGTTCGATGCCTAGTCCCACCTGCCAAGTCAGCCCCATCCCTGGGGCGTGCTGAGCCAGAAACAGAATCTGGGCGTGGTGGCGCACACCTGGAATCCCAGTGCTAGGGAGGCTGAAAACAGGAGGATCACTACAAGTCATAAGACCCTGTATCAAATACATAAAATTAAAAAAGAATAATAAACCCTACCTCAGTTTGAGAACTCAAACTATTTTTGAGATAGTTTGATAGAACTAAACTATCTTTTAGTTAAGCACAAATAACAGAAATATCTTGCTAACTGCCATAAATTAATCTGCTAATTTTTTCAACTTCCCCCTCATAAAAGTAGTTGTATCAGGAACATTGCCAAGAATGTCTCTAGAGAAATTAAAAGAACTAAGAGTAAGGATGGAAAGAAAATTCAGACTTTACTTCCCCCACCTACCCACCCAGTACTACAGCTTGAACCCAAACTCTTTGCCCTCAGCTACAAGTCCAGTCCTTTATTTTTTAGAGAGAGGGTCTTACTAAGTTGGCCGGGTTGGGCTCAGGCTGTGATTCTCTTACTTTAGCCTCCAAGGGCACAACTCTCTCTGTACCTTTTGAATTTTATAGCATGTATATCTACTACTACCCAAAATAAACAAAACTTGTTTCACAGATTTTTAAAGATTTAGTTCACAAAAAATTTGTTTAGCAGGGAATGGCAGCACACACCTGTAATTCTACCTCTCAGAAAGCTGGACAGGATCATAAATTTGAAGACATCTTGAACACTTAGAACCATAAGAAAACAAACAAACAAAACAAAATGAAACACTTTTTTTTAATGGCCAGGGGTGCAGTATAACAATCTCCAGGTTTAATCTTAAGCATAAAAGGAAAAAAACAAAAATAAAAACTTAAAACTCTCTACATTTTCACCCTCTCAACTTGGTTCACAAAAACCAGAATGCAGCTTTCTTTAACGAAATTATTTTTTCCATTTCAATATACAACACATGTACAATTTTCTAAAGCAACAGGCATCTCAAGGCCATGTTCAATTTATAAAGGACAAAAATATAAATGTGACTGCTAATCGATTTTGGGTTAAGTTTCTGTTGGATTCTGTGATGGTTTTAGTTGGAAACTATGTTAAGACTAAAGACGCCATGAACCACATGATAGGTCCTTAGACATAGGAAAATCAGGCCAATATAATTCTATAGAACATACTATTTTATTTTTTTAATTTTTTATTTATTTATTTATTTGTTTGCTTGTTGTGTTTGTTTGTTTCTTTATTTATTCATTTTGTGGCTGGCTCAGCCTGCCCTGGTAGTGGCGCTGGCGCAGCATGTGGTGTCGGGGATCGAACTGCAGTCCCCGCAGTCGCCTGAGCCCTCCTAAGCAGGCGCTTTAGACCACTGAACCATCTCGCCGGCCCTAGAACATACTATTTTAAATGAATGAATATCTTGAGCATGATTTTGATCCTTTCTCCCTCAGTAATAGAGATTGAACCCAAATTCTTTTACAGAAATATATCCCTACATCTCTAGTCCATCAGTAGTAGTAGTAGAAATAGTAGAAGCAGTAGTAGTAGTAGTAGTAATTTTGAGACAGGATACCACTCTGGTAACTTAAGTGAGACCCACACCTCAAGACAAAAGCCAGGCATGGTGGCGCACTCCTGTAATCCCAGCAGTTGACAGGCTGAGGCAGGAGTATAGGTATGAGTTTGAGACCAGCCTGGGATACAAAAGTGAGTTTAAGGTCAGCCTGAACTGCACAGCAAGATCCTGTCTCAAATAGACCAAAAAAAAAAAAAAATTATATATTAAAACATTTGGACAGGGCCAAGGATATAGCTCAGCAGCACAAAGACCTGCCTAGCACGAACAAGGTCCTGCGTGTGATTCCTGGTACTCGCCAAAAAGACACTTAGACAAAGAAATACAACAGTTTCAACTCATGGGGGGGGGGGGGGGCGCCACCCTGAGAACGTAAGATTGTTTTGCACATGAAACGAGTCTGTGCAAAAAATGATTCTCTAAAAAAATGTTAAGAGGTGACAAACAGTATGGGGGAGGAGGTGAGAGAATCTCACTATGTAGTTCAGACTGGCTTGAATTGAATTCACTACGCAGACCAGGCTGACTTCAAACTTAAGGCAGGGGCTGGGGAGATAGCTCCGTGGCACAAGTGCCTGTCTGGCAAGTGCAAGGTCATGAGTTTGAACCCCAGTCCCACCGCAAAAAAAAAAAAAAGGCAAGCCTCCACCTCCCCTAGCCTTTGTTTTCTTTTTTTTTTTTGCAAGACCAGGGTTCAAACTCACAACCTTGCACTTGCCAGGCAGGCACCTGTGCCACAGAGCTATCTCCCCAGCCCCTCCCCAGCTTTTGATATAACTTATTAAAGAGACCCCTATATCCAGATTCCGGTTGGTTAATCTTAATAACAAAATGAACAAAAACACTCTTGGGAGGCTATAAACAGGTAGATCACAAGTCTGATCTAGTAATAAGACCCTGAACACTCTGTAGACCGTTCCCTACAAAATACAGAAGAAGAAAAAAAAAACAGAACAAGCCATAGACTGCTGAGTCCAGGTATATCTGCAAAATGAGAATTTGAAACTACAAAACTAAAAGGTGGAAAAAGATACCTGAGAGTATAGCTCTATGATAAAATATATGCTTTACTAGACCCTGGGTTCAATTCCCAAAATCAAAATCAGAGAAGAACATAACATACATGCACGCATGTACCAGGTGTCACAGCACACAGGTATAATCCTATCATTCTGGGAGGTTGAGGCAAAATGATCGTTAAGCATGAGACCAGCATGGACAACACAGCAAGACACTATTTTAAAATTTAAGATGTAAAATAAAAAGAGCTGGCGATGTAGCTCAATACAAAAGAGCTTGAGCTCAATCCACAGTATCCTTCCCAAATATATATACCATACTACACACAACTGGGAAATTATATTAACATCCTCAGTCATTAGAAGAAATTTACTCTGCAAAACGTGTCCTTAGGTCTAACTTGCATGAAATGAAAAATTCACTTTATAAGAGAAACAGACTTGGTCATGGTGCACACCTGTAATCACAGTACTCAGGAGGCTGAGGCAGGAAGATCGCTGTGAGTTTGAGACCATCCTGGGCTACAAAGTGAGCTCAAGGCCAGCCTTAACTTTATAGGGAGATGCTCCCTGTTCCCCCTCCCCCAAAAAAAAGAGGAGGAAGAGAAAAAGAAGAGGAGGAGGAAGAGGAGGAGGACGAAAAGAGAAAAGGAAAGGAAAAAGAAGAATTGGTCAACTAGTTGTAGCCAACTTCCAGACTTAGAATGGATAAAACAAGGTCATGGAGCCTGGAACTGTCTACATGTGTAACTCAAACTAATACACATAAGAATCCCTAAAGACTTAAATTAAAACACTGATTCCTGGACACCAACCCTAAAGATCTGATTTAGAAAGTATGAAGTAAGACCAAAACGATACATTACTAAGATGCTCCAAAGTGATACTGGTATCTGTGGGTTTTTAATACTATTCAAGCTAAAATTCTAAAAACAGTAAAATCTAAAGTTGAATCTAGGGGCTGGCAAGATGGTTCAGTGGTCTAAAGCGCCTTCTTAGGAAAGCTCAGGCAACTGTAGGGACTGCAGTTCGATCCCTGGCACCACATGCTGCGCCAGCCCCACCACCAGGGTAGGCTAAGCCAGCCATAAAATAAAGAAAGATACAAACAAACAAATAAGTAAATAAAAATTTAGAAAAAAATAAATAAAGTTGAATCAAGGTAAGTTTAGTCTTCCTTACCTATAATCCCAGCACTTCAGTGGGCACTGAGAAAGAAGGATCCCAAGTCTGGTCAACTTAGCAAGACCCTGTCTCAAAAAGTAAGGGGTAGGGATATAGCTCAGTGCAAAGGTTTCAATTCCCAATACCAAAAAACAAAAATCAAACAAATTAACAAACAAACAAACAAAACCTACCTGGAAAGAAACAAGGATGAAAGTTCTTAAATGTTTCCCGAGTGGAAAAAAAAAAATGAGAAATGTTATTATGGTTGGGGTTGGGGGCAGGGGGTTGGGGGCTGGGGTTCCCAGCTGGCCTTAAACTCACAGTGATCATCCCTCTCAGCCAGTACCACACACAGTTATAAACTGTTGAACAGCCCACTGAAGATAGAAAAAGTAATAAAATACTTTCTTTTCCCTACTGAAAGTAGTAGTACATACCTGTACCCCAATACTTGGGAGGCTCAGGCAGGACCATCATGAGTTTGGCCTGTCTGGACTACAAAGTAAGTTTAAGGCCAGCTGGAACTGCATAACGAAACCCGGTCTCAAAAGCATTAGGAGGGAGTCTCTCTGAAATCAATACTCATTCTACATGAAAGCCCAGCCTTCGACAGTTATGGAAGAGCAGCAAGGGCAAAAAAGCCAGGCATCCCTAGCAGTCTCTCAGAAGCATTTCAAGAAGGGTGAGTACATGGAGGCGGTGGCACTGTACTGGGCTTACATTCGCCAGTGCATCTGTGCAGCCTCCACTGGCCCAGGGCCAGGGAGCAAATGCAGCCCTGAGAGTTTGGCTACTACATATAGCAACAGGAGGCAGATCAAGTACTTGAGGGTTGATTTTTACGAAGTGATGGATGACTACACAGCTGCCATCGAAGTCCAGCCCAGCTGTGAAGTTCCCTATTACAACAGAGGGCCAGTACTGTACAGATGGGGACATTTTAACGAAGCTTTGGAAGATTCCAAGAAAGTATTAGACTTTGGGCCGGCGAGATGGTTCAGTGGTCTAAACCGCCTGTTTAGGAGGGCTCAGGCAACTGCGGGGACTGCAGTTCGATCCCCGGCACCACATGCTGCGCCAGCGCCACCACCAGGGCAGGCTGAGCCAGCCACAAAATGAATAAATAAAGAAACAAACAAACACAACAAGCAAACAAATCGATAAATAAATAAAATTTAAAAAAAAAAAAAGAAAGTATTAGACTTAAACTCAGTATTTCAAGACGGCACCTCTGAGTTTAAAACACTATTCTAGACAAAGAAGAAAAAGAAATAGCAAACAAAATAGTTGAACTTTTAAATTTAATTGAAATAATGATCCTTACATCTGCATCTAGTTGGCAATAATTTAAGATAGGCAGTGAGCTATTTTGATTTATATTTAAAATAAGAGATTCAAGCATTAGCGCTAAAAGTTAAAACAATGTTTAATAGTGTTAATTTCAGGTTGAAAGCTATTTTGGGGCACTGATTTTTATAAAGTGTAAATAATGTCAACGCATAAGTGTGTATTATAGTATATTTTAAACAAATGTGGTATTTTCTTCAATAAAAAAATTAGAAGATGAAAATGAAGATGAAGACGACAAAGTAGTAGTAGTAGTAGTAGTGGGGGGGAGGAAAAGAGTGTGTGTATGTGTGTGTATGGCACTGTTTTAATTCTATAACTCCACTGTCTATTGCTGGTATACAAGAAAGCAACTGAGATGCTTATATCCTGAAACTTTGCTATAATCACTTAGTTTCAGGGTTGTTTTCGCTATCAGGTGTTCTACAAAGACCATCGTGTCATCTGTAAACAAAGACTTTTTCTTCTCATTTAGTTCTCCAATTTATATAACTATCATTTTCTTTCTTATCCCATTAGCTAGGACTTTCATGACAATACTGAAGAACAAAAAACAGATCAGAGAAGCCATCCTTCCCTTGTTCTTGAACACAGACGCAAAAGTTAGAGATTCTAGTTCCTTACTTTTGACTGTGATGCTGGGAGTGGGAGGGGGAGAGGGGAAGGGAGGGAGACAGGGATATGCCATATCAATTTAAAGAAATTTTCCTTTATATCTACTTTGCTGATCAATTTTATCATGAACAGATATCAGATTTTCTCAAATGTATTTCCTTCATGTACTGATATGATCAAATTATTTTTTAAAATGAACTCTATCCTACACATGGTGATGAGGGTGTTGTGGGAGCTCAAACCAACAACCTTCAGTACCCTAAGCAAGTGCTCTATCACTGAGCTATAACCCCTCAGTCCCATTAATTAATTTTTGAATATTGAGCCAGCATCATACACCTAGACTAAATCCCACTTAGTCACCATGTAGAATCCTTACTCATTGTTATATTTGATTTACTAGTAGTTTGTAAAGGATTTCTGCATCTATAGTCAGGAGAAATATTGGGACTACAGTTTTCCTTTCATTTTGGTACAGGGGCAATGTTGTCTTGAGAGTCATTTGAGAAGTATTCCATCTGCCTCTATGTTCTGGAAGAAACTGTAAAGAAGTGATATAGGGCTGGCGAGATAACTCAGCAGTCTCAAGCACCTGCTTAGGCAAGCTTAGGCAAGCACAAGGATGTTATAATGTTATGTGTCGGTGCCGAAAGGAACAATGAGAAGACCTGATGAAGGTAGCTCAGAGGACTCACTGAGATTTGTCCCTCAGTGAGCCAAGAACCCCTGAAGCAAATCAGCTTTATAGCGGGTAGTGAGCATAATCTCAGGCGTAATCATTAAAGTAAAGGACTACATGCTTAGTCACAAACATGACCACAATCTCTATTAACTTCCATCCTTTTCCCATCATCAGTTTCACACAGGAGTTAACCATTAGCATTCCAAGCCAGGGAGAAAGCAACTAACAGAGAGCCCATAGGCAAAGCTGTTATCTATCACCTGGAGTCCCAGCTTTCTGGGATTTTCAGCAACAGACCACAGCTGTCCCTGGGCCCCCTTCATTACACTTTGTTTCCCGAAATGCCAGCCAGGCTACATGGGGATACAGGTTCAACTCCCCACTCCCTGGTACCAGTCGCCGCTCTCGCCCCCAGGTCTGGCTGAGCAGGCCACAAAAAAAAAAAAAAAAAAAAAAGTGGCATAATTTCTCTTTCAACAACAGAAAGCCAGGTGTAGAGGCAAATGCCAGTAATATCAGCTACTCAGAAAGCTTGAGGTGAAATTCACTTGAGGCCCAGGAGTTCAAGACCAGCCTGGACAACACAGATTCCCCCTCTCAAAAAGTTTAGTAGAATTAATCAGTGAGCCTCTCTGGGCCTGGTGCTGCTTTCCTGTTTTGGAATGTTATTAATTATTGACTCAATTTTTTATTTCTCAAGCTCCCCAACTATTATGACTTTGGGAAAAAGGCTGTACAGTATTCATAAAATGCTAAATCTGCATCTATACACAAACTTAAAAGCAGAGAAATAAGTTTTTGTACAATCATATTCATAGCAGCATTAAAGTACTTAAGTGGTGAATAAAATTCCAATATCCATGTCTAACATACAATAGACAAAGAAACAGTGTATACAACACACAATAGAGCATTTTGTTAGCTTGTTTAATATATCCTGCAGTACCAAGAAATGAGCCCAAAGCCTTTTCAATGAACTAAATCTTTGGCCATTTTTTCAGACAGGGTCTTGCTACATTGCTGAATTGCTGGGTTGGGCTTAAATCTGCAATCCTTCTGCCTCAAAGTACCAGAGATTATAGGTGTGCAACACTATCACAGCTAGTTTATAATGGAGTATATTATACAGACTTAAAAAGATTTTGACATATGCTATATACAACATGGATAATGAACTATGAAGATTAAGCTAAGTAAAAAAAAGCCAGGCACAAAAGGCCAGATATAGTATGAATACTCTTGAGGTTCCCAGAATATCAGATTTCTAAAGACAAAAAGTATAACAGTGATTCTAGAGGCTGAGGGTTTCATTGTTTAATAACCACAGATTTTTAATTTATAAAGATTTCTACAGCCAGGCATGGTAGCATACACTTGTAATCCCAGCACTCAGGAGGCTGAAGCAAGAACAGCTCCATAAATTTGAGGCCAGCTCAGGCCACATAAGCAGTCCAAGGCCAGACTACACTACATGGCAAGTGAGACCTTGTCTCAAAAAAATCAAAAACAACAAAACTATATAAACTTTTCACTAAAATCTGTCTCCTCTATGTCCTTCCACTTTTCCCATGTTATGACCATGAGGCCTCTGTCAGACGCAGGTCCTTCATCTTGGACTTTCAGTCTCTAGCACTAGTTGAGCTTCCACTCTTTACAGTAAAGTAAATTTGCTGAGGCTCAAGCAATTTGCAGTCCTCCATTGATAAAATTCCTTTTAAACAGACTACAGATGGTTTAGCTGCAGAAAAATCATAGTGTTTTTATTCTTCACATGGATCTCAATTATATGCAAATAAAGTAGTAAAAGTTAAAGAGGGAATTTTTTTTACTGATATCAGAAATGTGAATCTACACCAAACAGGACTTTAACTGTCCCTCAGAATATATCTCACATGACATAATGCAACAAGATGCATAACATTTTACTATGTAGAAATGCCTAACATGACAAAAGAGAGTCTGTCAACTTCTCTACACAGTAGTTAAGGTTCAGTGTAATTACTGAAAACTGGCAGCAGAGCCAAAACTAAAGCTTGTACTTTCCAAGCCTGAAGTCGAACTCACTGAGCTAGGAATTGTCACACACACACCCACAGGCCCAGCACAGGGGAAGCTGAAGCAGGAGGCTCACCTGAGAACTCAAGTCCACCTTGGACTACAAAGTGAGTTCAAGATCAATGTGAAGAGGACTGGCCAGATAGCTTGCAGATTAAAGCGCCTGCTTAGGCAAAGCACAGGGGCTGGGGATCCCCCCCATACAAGCCGTGCTGGCTCTGCCCCCAGGGTAGCAATAGACTGGGCATGGTGGCGCGCCTGTAACCCCAGGGCTGGAGAGGCTGAAAATAAGAAAATCATTATGAGTCCAATCTGTGTAGTGAGACCCTGTAGACCTTGTACTAATTAAAAAAAAAAAAGATCAGCCTGAACTACATAGCAAAATCCTGTCTCAAAAGTCAAAGCCAAGGGGCCGGCGAGATGGTTCAGTGGTCTAAAGCGCCTGTTTAGGAGGGCTCAGGCAACTGCGGGGACTGCAGTTCGATCCCCGGCACCACATGCTGTGCCAGCGCCACCACCAGGGCAGGCTGAGCCAGCCACAAAATGAATAAATAAAGAAACAAACAAACACAACAAGCAAACAAATAAATAAATAAATAAAATTTAAAAAAAAAAAGTCAAAACCAAAATAAAATTCAACAAAACCTCAAAACCAAAAGATCAAATTTATATTCATACTAAGCATGCAAGAGACTCATGGGAAGTTTAATCCCCAATACAAATAAAACCAGAAAACAAATACACAAATTAGTATTTATGCCCATGAACAACAATCCACATTCTTGGTTGAGAAAAGTCAATTGTATAACCAACTATTCATTAATATACCAAACAAATTCACACCTTGGGTGGTGCAAAGATAGAATTACCTTAGATATGATACCAAAAGTGTAAGTACCAAACGAAAAGTTAGATAATATTCACATTCTCAACATTACAAATATTGGGGGGACACCCACTTGAGACCCCTGCTGTCCCTCTCTCGGACAAGAGCTTTCATACCCTCAATAAATGTGTTCTGTTCATTTAAAAAAAAAATTACAAATATTTTGCTTCAATCCCACAGTTAAGGAAGTGAGAGCCAGGCATGACAGAATACACCTATAACCCTAGCACTGAGAATAAAGCAGGATAATAGCAGGTTTAAGGCAAGCCTGGGTTACACAGTGAGACTGTCTCAAAAAACAGACTATTGACTTCTAGCATCATGAAGCTTATATTTCTGTAACTATACTTACACAGATGCAAAACAAGTTTGACTCTACTGCTATGTATGAAACTGAAATTTTGTCAAAGCTTTTTTTAGACAAAGATTTCATACCTTCTGAAAAACTGTGACTGCATAATAGTTAATGTCACACGGCACTATAAACTAAACCTTCAACATTTAACTTCGGAACAGATAGAAAGCACTCAATCAAAATTACAAAGGAATTGGAGGGTGGGAGGTCATTTCTTTCTTCTTCATGGTTTTGAGTTTTTTTATTTTGATGTTTTTTCATTCTTTTTCTTGTTTATTCTTTTCTGCTGCTTTTATCTAATTCATTAGTTTTCTTTTTATTTCTAGAAATATCTTTTTTTATTTGTTTAATGCATTTAGGACAGGGGATACAGGGTCTACAGAGTCTCACTACATAGATCGGACTTTAGTGATTCTCCTGTTTTCAGCCTCTAAAGTGCTGGGATTACAGGTGTGCGCCACCACGCTCAGTCTCAATGGCCATCTCAGCACGTTCCAGGGTGGGGGCAGGGCCAAGCGTGGGGCCAGGGCAGGGCCAGCACAACACAGCTAAGCTATCAGGCCAGCCCTCTTTTACTTCTTTTTTTTTTAAACTTTTTATTTTTATTTATTTATTTTTTTTTTGGTATTATGGCTGGCTCAGCCTGCCCTGGGGGTGGGGCTGGTGCAGCATGTGGTGCCGGGGATGAACCGCAGTCCCTGCAGCTGCCCAAGCTTTCCTAAGCAAGCACTATAGACCACTGAACCATCTTGCCAGCCTCCCTCTTTTACTTCTTAATAAAATTTTAACTCATATTTCTCTCCATCCTCTCATTTTTCAAGTTTTACTTCTTCCTTTCTTCCTCATTCCTTCCTTCATCTTTACTAGTATTATTAGCAACCTTTGTTAAACATTAGATAGTGATTTGATGTCATTGTTGAATTCTATTGTTAACGGAGGTAAGGTTGCAGAACTTACTAGATATTTACTTTATGCCAACATCTGATTTGTCTTTGTGACTACTGTATAATTAAAAGCTCTCTTTTCCACTACTAAGCGTGGTACAGTGGTATTGTTACTCATTTCATTGCTATTACCAGACTGGCAAAATAGTTACTATTAACTGGTTTTTACTACATATCAATACAGTAGTGGTTTGTATTTGTGTCATCAAGACTTTTGTAGTTCATTTCCAGAGAACTAGTTACTGGCCCACAATGCACCCCCACTTTCTGAATTTAACACAGGTGGTCAGTTCTTAGGTCAGAGGCAAAGGCCACTGCCAGAGTGCATCACTGGAAAGCAGACACTAAAGCAATCTCCATACTAGCAGTAACTTTTCCATTATATTCAACTCGGGTCTCAGTTACTTTTCACTGATTGCTGGGACAAAATACCCAGCACCCAAAACTAGCAACGAAAGGTTTATTTAGCTCACAGTGAGTGGAGATTTCAGTCCACACTTGGCTGGCTTCAACGCAGATTAGCACATTGCTGAGAACAGCTATTCCTGTTGGCAGAAAACAGCAAAGAGCCCAGCAGGATGATTTAAAATGTGAGTTTAGCCAGAAAGGAAGCGCCAGGAAGGCTGTGATAGAGCTGAGATTACCAAAGCTCAGGAGACTAGAAAAGATGTCCTGAGGGTATTACAGGAGGCAGCAGGTCTGCAACCTCAGAACTGTAAGGGTGAGGACTTTGCTTTCAGGAAAAAGCCATAGCTGCCCCTCCCTTCGCTCTTTACTGTTTTCCACCACCAGGAACCACTGCTATGCCGACAAGTCCACTGGAAACAAGTAGTTGGACAGTTATGCAGAAGGGGAGTGAGGTTCAGCAACAGGAAAATAATGCAGACAGGACTACATCAATACCTTTCAGAAGTAACTCTCAATATGACTAAGCTCAATACCCCAACCAAGAGATGCAGGTGGGCAGAATGGACCAAGGAACAAAATTCAACAGTATGCTATATTTAAGAAAATAGAGCCAGGCTGTGGTGCTACACGCCTGTAATCTCACCACTTGGGAGGCAGGAGGATCAGTGCGAGTTCAAGACTAGCCTGGGCTACAAAAAGGGAGTTTAAGGCCAGCCTGAACTGAATGTATTATGAGAGCGACAGACAGAGTACAAGACTGACTGTTGCTCTCTGTCGCCCTGGTTGGTTGGTTGCCTCTGTCACCATTTGTTGCTGTCCCGCCACCCTTGGAGCCAGCCAAATATGGACAGTGAGACCCTGTCTCAAAAAGACAAAAGAAGAAAGAAAAAAAGAAAGAAAGAAAGAAAGAAAGAAAGAAAGAAAGAAAGAAAAAAAGAACGAACATACATCGTGCCAGCCCCGCCCCCAGGCAAACAGCCTGTCACCAAGACCAGACATAGTGGCCTGTAATCCCAGAACTGGGGAGAATGAAAACAAGAGGATCATGAGTCCAAGCTGCATAGTGAGATACTGTACCAAATTCCCCCCACCCAAAGCCTCATGCAGTCAGGGGGCAGAGACTTCTAGAGTTTCAGACTAACGTATCATCCACTGGGATTATGGGTGTACAAAACTTCCCCAGCTTGGGGCCATAGCCTGAATGCATTATGAGAGCGACAGAGAAACCGACTCTCTCTGTTGCTCTGTTGCCCTGATTGGTCTGTTGCCTTTGTTGCAATTGTTCCACTGCCATGAACTGCTGTTCTCTGCTACGTCCCAGACTGCCTTGGAGCCAGCCGAGTATGGAATTGAAACCTCAGGTAATTGAGCTACATAAACCTTTCCTTCCTTTCATTTTGGGTGTCAGGTATTTGATCCAGCAAGGAGAGAAGAGTTACTAAGTGGTACCAGAGAAGTGAGGTCATTGCTGTGACTAAGGTGACCATGTGGATTGCAAGTTTTTAGGATAGGCTTATGGGAAGAGATAGGAAAGGTTTGGAGAAGTTGTCTATTTGCAAAGAGCTAGAAAAGCTTTGACTATTCTGTAGGGGAGATTCCGGGTCAGAACTCAGACCAGAAGACCAACAGAAGACCTGCCTATAAAGACCAGGCTGGGGAGGTTTCTGCTGGGAAGGAGGACTGCATTAATTGTTGGACTCCAGATGATTTGTGCTATGGCTTGGCTGAAAGTCTGTCTGAATTTTGCTCGTGCCCAGAGACTTTGCCTAAAACTGAGATAAAGCATGGCAGACTAATTAATCTTTCAAAAGATATTTCAAAGCAGCAAACTACTGGGGCAAACTATTGGGGCGGTGTCACAGTTGTTATTAGAGGCTCTTGAAAATCAAGAGCAAAGGGCCAAGCAAGATGATATAAAATGTTGTGAGATTGGCCAGAAAAGAAGCTCTAATAAAGCTGTGAACTGCAAAGACAGAACTGAAAGGATCTTTGCTGCTGGGAAGGAACCAGAGAATCAAAAAGATGGCCTGACAGCACCACAGGAGGTAGGAGGTCTCCACCCTCTGCAGCCTCAGAATTGCAAGGGAGAGAGACTTTGCTTTAAGAAGAAAGCCACAGAGACCCATATTCCAGAATAGCAGCAGCAGCCACACCAGGTTCCAAAATGGCGCTATCATAGAGAATTTGTTTCTCAGCATCAGGGTCAGAGTGTTCAGTAAACCTACAAGCAAGAGAGGAAGAAGCCTGGCTACTGCTCCACCTTGCAGCAGACCTTGGCATCATCCACACGGCACTGGTTTTAGGCACATTCAGAATGCAGGAGTTGTGAGATTAAGAAGGCTTCCACCTCAAAATAAAATAAATAAATAAATAAATAAATAATAATAATAATAATAATAGAAGGCTTCCACCTCAATTTCAGAAGACCATAATAATAATAATAATAATAATAATAATAATAATAGAAGGCTTCCACCTCAATTTCAGAAGACCATAATAATAATAATAATAATAATAATAATAATAATAATAATAATAGAAGGCTTCCACCTCAATTTCAGAAGAAGGCCATAAAAATAATAATAATAATAATAATAATAATAATAGAAGGTTTCCACCTCAATTTCAGAAGAAGGCCATAAAAATAATAAAAATAATAATAATAATAGAAGGCTTCCACCTAAATTTCAGAAGAAGGCCTGGAAGGCTAGGCAGTGTGCTCCTGAGAGGGTGGCATGTGTAGCAGAGTGAGAAGCCAATTCAATGCAAACTCCAGAAGTCTGGAAAAGCCAGGAACGTGGATCACCTAAGGGAAACTGCAAAGAGAGAGCAAAACTGGCCTGAGAAAGAAGTCATGGGAGTTACTACCAAGAGTGCCATAGGAGGGGCTGTGGAGATAGTTCAGCAGAATAAGCACTTGCCTGGATAGTGCAAGGTCATGAGTTTGAACCCTGATCCTGCCAAAAAAACTAAAAGAGTGCCATAGGGGTGGATCCATGTAAGGCCTTTGGAGCTCACAAGCCAACACAGACTGCTTCAGAAGTTCCAGTTGGAATTACGGGACTTAATGTTTGCCCTGCTGGATTTTGGACTTGTGTTGGTATCAGTGTTTTGTATTCCCCTGTTGTTTGCAACTTTTGAAATGGTAATGTTTATCTTGTGCCTTTGAATGTTGGTTGTGTTTAACTTTTCTCGTGTACAAGAGCTCACAGTTACAGAGTTTGCCTTGGATCTTGGAGGAGACTTGGGACTTGGACTTTTCAGCAAAGCTGAAACTGTTGGGACTTTGCCAACTCTTCGAGATGGACTCAAATGTCTTTTGCACAAAGGGATGTGCATGAGACTTTGGGGGTCCAGGGGCGGAATGTTATGGTTTGTGTCTAGTTATCCCCCCAAAGCCTCATGCAGTCATGGGGCAGGGACTTCTAGAGTTTCAGACTAACTCATGATCCACTGGGATTATGTGTCTTAGTACTGCTAGGATTATGGATCTTA
>PVKN010000468.1:24837-49005 GCA_004027915.1 Capromys pilorides | reverse complement strand
TATGGGTGTGCATACCTTCCCCAGCCTGGGGCCACAGCCTGAATGTACTGAGAGTGACAGAAAACAGACTCTCTGTTGCTCTCTGTAGCCATTTGTTGCTATCTCACCGCCATGAACTGGATGCTCTCTATCCTGTTCTACTCAGCCTTGAAGCCAGCTGAACAAGGACTGAAACCTCCAATAACTGAGCTGAATAAACCTTTCCTTCCTTCATTTTGGGTGGTGGGTACTTGTCCCAGCAACAACAGAAGAGTAACTTGAGACATGAATACATTGCCAAAAAAAAAAAAAGGAAAGAAAATATATTTAACCCAAAAGGAAATTCAGACTGAAAAACACACAATGGGAGCATGAAAAAAAGCAAAGTGTACTTCAAGCCAAAACTGATCAAAAGAGGCAAAAGTCACTACATGTTAAATGAATCCAACAAGAAGAGATAACAATTAACATATATGAACGTAACACTGGTGTGCCCAACTTCATAAAACAAATGCTTGGAGCAAGGAGAGAGCACAGCAGTCTAAGCACCTACCTGGCTAGCACAAAGACCCAAGTTCAATCCCCAGTATCATATGTTGTACTGGCCCCTAGAACACTAGGCACACTGTGCCGGCCACCAAAACCTGGCAAGGTAGCACATATAATCTCAGCACTGGGGAGGCTGAGACAGGAAGATCACTATGAGTCCAAGCTGTGTATCCAGACCCTATACAAATAAATAAATAAAATGCTTTAAGAAATGCTGCTAGACATAAAACATTAGATAAACATAACACAAATAATAGGAACCCCAGTACCTCACTGTCACAAGCAGATCAACTTAGACAAAAGAACAACAATCATAGCTGAACCAAACCTGCAAACAAATGTGCTTAATAGATACTGTGAAGGAGCTGGGGAGATAGCGCCATGGCACAAGTGCCTGCCTAGCAAGTGCAAGGTTGTGAGTTTGAACCCTGGTCCCGGGGGAAAAAAAAAGAAAAAAAAGATACCTTGAGTCCACACTACTTGAAGCCCATGGCAGGTCTTGGGCACACAGGGTCTGTGCCAGTCCTGCAGTCCCAGAAGGCGCAGCCAAGCTTGGGAGCAAATAAGGACACCAGGCAGTATAGGCACTGCCAAGAAAAAACGTGGTGCCCTAGCTGTACAGGGAGGGGAGGGTTTAATAAAAAAAGAAAACTACCAGCAAGAAAAACTTCATGGATTCACCACTTAATTCTACAAGGCCTTCAGGGAATACTAACGCTAATACTCCTCAAACTCTTTAATGAAACCAAAAGAGACTCAACTGCTAACACTCCAGAAGCTAAAGCAGGAGGACCATTAAAAGTTAAAAGACCGAGGCTGGGGAGATAGCTCTGTGGCACAAGTGACTGCCTGGCAAGTGCAAGGTCTGAGTTTGAACCCCAGTCCTGAAGAAGAAAAAAAAAAAAAAAAGCTCAAGACCATCCTGGGCTACAAAGTGAGACCAAGGCCTGCCTAACTGCACAGCAAGACCTTGTCTCAAAAAGACAAAGTCAGACAGACAGATCGACATGACACTACACCACAGAGACTCAAAACAGAAAACTATGACTACAGAAACAGGGCACAAAGATCCTCAATAAAATATTGGCAAAAGGATATAACAAATTATTAAAAAGAAGATGCAGACAGAGTGACTAGGTTTCATCCCAGGGATGCAAGAACTGTACAACATAAGCTAATGAATAAATGTAATACATCACATAAAAGGAAGCATGATAAAAATGATCATTTCAGTAGAGAAGGCAAAAAGAACATCTGACCAAAATCTGATATCTATTTATGAAAATAAACCTTTAAGAAAATAGGTATGGCTGAGCATGGTGGCACACATCTACAATCTTAGCACTAGGAAGGCAAAGTTAAAAGGATCCCTGCAAATTGAAGGCCAGCATGGGCTACACAGTGAATTTGAGGCCTGGGTAAACTACACAGCAAGACCTTGCCTGGGGGGAGGGGAGGAAGATAGTGCTCCTGCATACCAATAAAGAAATGAGAAAGAAATTAGGCAACACCATTCACAATAGCATCAAGAAAAGTTAAGAGGGCCAAGCACAGTACTACACCACTGTAATTCCAGCACTCAAGGGAGGCTGAGGCAGGAGCACTGCCATGAGTTTGAGGCCAGCCTGGGCTACACAATGAATTCAAGGTCAACCTAAACTACACAGCAAGATCTGTCCCCAAAAAAATAAATACACACTACATACATACATACATACATACATACATACTTACAGAGAGACAAACATTAACCTAAAAAAGGTTTTGAAAGAACTCTATAAGGAAAATTACATGACTGTGAAAAGAGGAAAACAGAAGTTTGGGCATGGTCATATATACCTGTAATCTCCAGCACCCAGGAGGCTGAGGCAAGAGGATGGTCACAAGTTTGAGGCCAGCCTGGCAACATAATGGCTCAAGATCAACTTGAATTACAAAGTAGGATCCTACCTCAAAGAACAAAGAAAAGGATAGGAAAGGAGAAAAAGGAGAGGAATCCCCAATTCCATTGGCAGAACCAGTGTATCTTGGCAGAACCAGCTAAGTACCTCCAAAACTGTTAAAACATATAATGTAATCTCAAGCAAACTACCAACAGCACTCCTCAGATCTAGAGAAAACAAGCCTAAAATTGAAACCATTATAAAAGTCAGTATGGAGATTCCTCAAAAAACTAAAAGCAGAAATTCAGCTGGACCCCACTATCCTCCTAGGCATCTTCTCAAAAGTTAAATGCATCACATTAAAATGACAGACTGGGTATGGCGGGGCCCAGCACTTGGGAGGCTGAAAACAAGAGGATCATTATGAATCTGATCCATGTAGTGAAACCTTGTACTAAACACATTTTAAGATACATGTGTACCTATGTTTACAACACTCATAATAGCTAAATCCAGCCTGTACATATATCCATCAACAGACAGATGAATATAGAATACAGAACCAAGGAGATAGCCCAGTAGAACAAGCACTTGCCTAGCAAGCACAAGGTCCTGGGATGTAATCCCAGCATTCAGGAGGCTGAGGCAAGAGAATCACTGTGGGTGTTGAGACCAGCTTGGGCTACAAAGTGAATGCAATAGTAAAACCCTGTCTCAAAAAGCAAGAAAAGAAAAAAAAGAGAGGGAGAGAGATGGGGTGAGGGAAAGAAAGAGAGAGAGAGGGAGGGAGGGAGGAGGCGACAGGGAGAAAGGGAGGAAGGGAAGGAAGGCAGGCAGGCAGGGAAGCAAACTACAAACAGTAAATAAAGTAGAAAACCTCTTAATGAAATAAACACATCTGCCAATTACCAATCATAGGTGAGAAATACTGGAAAGAGGGTGCTCTATGCCAAAGTTGAGGTATAATTGGAAAGGAAAAATATGCCCTTCAAAAAAGAAATGTGGCCAATAACACGTTAAGCAAGTAACCAGCATTGTTAATACTGGCACAAACAAACAACTGACAGTCTCCACTACCCTATTCAAGGAACATCACTAGTAAAACTAGACATTGTTCTTCCTGATGTAATATAATTCATGAATCATTGCCTATATATTTCTACGTCAAGCTGGATGTGGTGGTGCACACCTGTGATGCCGGCACTATGGAGGCTGAGGCAGGAGGACTGCTGTGAAATTGAGACCAGCCTGGCCTACAAAGTGAGCTCAAGGCAAGCCTAAACTGCATAGTCAGATCCTATCTCAAAAAGACAAATAAAAACAAAAAGGTTATGTCAAAAATATTTAATCAAACCTTCCTGAGTCTAATTTCCAGTTACTAATTAAAAAGAATAAACGTCAGGTGTGGTGGTTTACACTGTAATTCCAACTATGCAAGAAGCTGAGGCAGGATTACAAATAAGAGCAGAACAGCAATTCAGCAAGGCCCCATCAGCAAAAGGCTAAGAATGTAGGTAGCTCAGTAGTAGAGCAATATGTGTAAGGCCTTACATATCACTTAAAAAAAAAAAAAAAAAAAAAAAACTGTGAACCTAGTCGGGCATGGTGGCACCTAAACGCAATCCCAGACTAGGGTAGAAAGATTTCAAATTCAGTGTCAAGCTGGACTACAGAGAAATGTTGTTCTAAAAAACTCAAAAATAAAACTTAAAAAAAAAACTAGGGCTGGGAAGATGGCTCAGCAGCATAAGCACCTACCTCACAAGTACAAAGTTCAGAGTTCGATCCCTAGTACCACAAAAAAAAAAAAAAAAAAACACCTATAGTCAGGCAACTTGCCACGCAACATCACAGCAACAAAAAAACCTCACGTTACAGGATCAGCCAGATAACTCAGCGGACTAAAGCGCCTGCTTTGGCAAAGTGCAGCAGCCAGGTTCCATCCCCTTTGTGCCACACCAGGCCCGCCCCCGGGGCTGAGATGGCAATTGAGACTGGGCATGGCAGTGCATGCCTGCAATCCCAGCGCTTGGGAGGCTGAAAACAGGAGAATCAGTACAAGTCTGAACTATGTAGTGAGACCCTGTACTAATTACATTTAAAAACCTCATATTAAAAAAAAATAAAATTAACCTTTTTTTTTTTTTTTTTTTTTTGCAAGACTGGCGTTCAAATTCACAACCTTGCACTTGCCAGTCAGTGACTTGTGCCACGGAGCTATCTCCCTGGCCCCAAAATTAACATTTCAGTTTCAAAACAATGAAACTGAGTATGGTGGCACAGGATTGTAATCTCAGTCATGGGGCATGGTAACTCACACATGTAATCCTAGCATTCAGGAGGCTGAGGCTAGAAGAATGGCAGAAGTTTGAGGCCAGCCTGAACTATGAGTTCAAAACCAGCCTGAACTACACAGGGAGACTATGCCTCAAAAACAATACTAAAACCAGGCATAGTGGTGTAGGTCTGTAAGTTTGAGGCCAACCTGAGTTACAAAGTGAGCTAGCTCAAGGCCAGCATAAAAACAATAAAAGTTTTAATGTGGCAATAATCAAGTACTATTTTCCCTCAAAGTTGTATGAAAAGTGCATGGTCTTTTTATTAAATAAAAAAAGTTGAACAAGAGCACTGTAAGTGGTTAGTAAACATGACTAAAAGTTTAGGTCATGATAAAATTTTAATAGCAAAACTGGTTTAGTGTTTTTCAACAACAACAACAAAAATACCATTACCAGCTTCACACAGGTTTCTTCCCTAACACGTTACAATGAAAGTCAACTTTTCACCAAAATTCTTCCCAGGACAAGAAACATAAAATGAGGCCAGCAAGATACTTCGCTTGTCTAAAGCACCTGCTTAGGCAAGCTTAGGCAACTGCAGGGACTGCGATTCGATCCCTAGCACCGCATGCTGTGCCAGCTCTACCCCAGGGTAGGCTCAGTCAGCCACAATATAAATAAATGAATAAATAAATAAATAAACAAACATAAAATGTTCCCGAGTTTCCACATAAGAGGTTAAATGTGGATCTTCAAATCCTATCACAAACTCAAATTTATATAGGGCAAAGAGAGCAATTATAAAATGCAAAAGTATTCACAGTAATAAAAGGCGTGTGAAACGCAATTAAGAAAAATGCCACCAACAGAACAATCAATGTTCTTTATTCCCTTTTCTGTTTTTCTTGAAGACAGAATTTCACTACCTTGTCCAGGCTGGCCTTCAACTCATGGCGATCTTCCTGCCTCAGCCTTCTGAGTGCTGGGATTACAGGTGTGTGCCATCCCCAGTTTAACGTATAGCCACGAAATGTTTGAATTAAGTACATCGACCACTGCAACAGATTCACAAAAAATACTGTGTTCCATATCCAATCTCCAGAGCGTATTTAAAAGCTGTGCTCCCAAGAGGTGTGCCTTTCATTGTGGGCCTTTGTTAATATGCTTTCTTCCAAAGTTCTTTAACAGTTTATGCCAGCTGGGTGTGGTGGCACATGTATTCCCAGCACCCAGAGGTGGCTGATGCAGGAGGATTGCTGCGAGTTCGAGGTCAGCCTGGGCTATTAAATAAGTTCAAGGCCAGCACGAACTGCATAGTGAGACCCTGTCTCAGAAAGACGACACAACAACAACAAAAACTTAATACCATCTGTGTAGAAACTACCTTAAAACACTCCTGATAGGTTTTCTACACACGGTTTAGGTTTGATTTGATTTAAACCCAGTTACAAAGTTCGCTGTCGACCTGCCTTCTCCTTACTCACCACATGGGTTAGATCGAAGCATCAACTTTTCTTTAAAACGGAATCAGGCGGGCCAGCCTGGGAAACAACTGGAGAGTGGCTCAAAACAAAGCGGTGGCGCTAACACACTAAACATCTATTCTCCAGACGCCCACTTAAAACTAGAAATACTCATGAGACAGACATTTCTAGAGTAGTATTCCGAAAGCGCAGGGTTTTGTCTGTCCAGCGGTACCCTTTCTCCCTGTAACATACCTTGCAAGCTATGACGAGACCAAAAGACACTAAAGCTTTAGCTGTTCTACAGACTTCACATGAATCTCGCGACCCTTTCGACAACTCACTCCAAGTCTCACGCCGTCCGTCTCTCGACTGGCCTTCCACTCCCGCCCCAAATCAGCCTCAACGCGCTTCCTCCCGCAAACTTCACGTCTAATCGGCGGCCGGCCTCACCTACGTCTCCTCGTCATCGTCCACCCAGCTCACGGACTTAGTTCCAACACACCCGCCTTCCCGAGTCAGCCCCAACCTTCCAGCCCTCTCTAAAGCTCGAACCTGCCTCAACCAGTCCCCCCGAGATCTGTCCTCGCGGTTCCTGCGACCTGTCCCCAGGCGCCCCTCCAGAGCGCGCAACGGCCAAGCCTGAAAATGGCGGAGTACCGCCGTCGGCCGCAGGCGAGTGGCCCGCACCTGCGCCGCACTCACCGTCTGACGTTGAGCAGAGCTCCTAATGTCAAACGAAGTGTTCGCCTTCACAGGTGGGAGCGTTTCCTGGTCTGGCCTCCTCCCTCCCCCCGTTTCAATCCCTCTCCTCCGAAGGTGCAGACGCCATCTTCCCCTGTAAGCTACAGGGCGCAAGCCCTTGCGTCATCACGCACCAGCGTACGACGCTACGTCACGAACGCCAGTCCGCGAAGACTCATATGGTTATATCTGCGCATGTGCATAGGTGAGGGGCTGGGTTTGACCGTATCCCCACGCGGTTTTGCGGCGCGCTTCCTTTGTTCCGCGGGGAGGTGACCGAGCTACTTCCAGAGAAAGATTGTGGCAGAATCGTTTGCAGTCTTGATGTTTACGTTGTTAACTACCCCAGGTGCGCTCAGAAACACCGTTTTGCAAACTTTGTATACGCTTTTGTTCCCAGAGGTAGGCGGGTAGGTTAAAGCGTTTGGGCAATACCATCAAGAGTCAAGTGGTTGAAAAAAAAAAAAGTGAAGTGGTGCCAACTTACTAAATCTGTATTTTCAACTAAATAATGCAGACGGTAGAGTCATGCACACTGCGAAATGAATTTCCGCGCGCACGCGCACACACACACCAAAAGGCATGTCGGGCCGGGGAGATAGCTCAGTAGAATATTGGCAAACTCAAGGGCCTGAGTTCAATCCCCAGATCTGGCCCCCCCAAAAAAGGCACGTCGAAGATTGTTTATAGCACTTATGTGTAATAACCAAACACTGCTAACTCAAATGTCCATGAGTGGTTGAATGAGTAAATTGAGGTATAAAAAAATTGTGATACAGTCCTACAGTAAATGTTTGCACAAAAGGAAATTAACAACTTGAATAAATATGAGATTGTTAACTCACCCATAAAGAACCCTGTCTGATTCCATTTATATAGCTAACAATACAGCTATTTAGCCAGACTTGGTGATGCAGGCCTGTCATCCCAGCATTCCCTATCATCCCAGCACTTGGGAGGCTGAGGCAGAAGGATCGCTGCGAGTTCAAAACTAGCCGGGGCTACAAAGTGAGCCCAAGGCCACCCTAAACTGCATAGAGAGACCCTGTATCGAAGAACAACAACAAAAAAAATTGTCAAGCAAGTTCTCTCTTCTCCTAAAATTTGGACAATAATTTGAAGCTATCAGTTAGGAACTCTGATGCTAGGGAGGTGGCTCAGTGGTCTAAGTGCCTGCCTGGCAAGCACAAGGACCTGGTGCAGCATACCGTGCTGGCCCGGAAACCGGCATGGTGGTGCACCCCTGTAATCCCAGAGCTGGGGAAGCTGAGACAGGGACGATCACTACCTGTCTGAACTGCACAGCAAGACCCTGTATCCAATAAATTATGTTTCATTTCATTATTTTATTTTTTTATTTATTTTTTGTGGTACCAGTGATCAAACTCAGGACCTTGCACTTGCCAGGCAAGCACTTATTCCACTGAGCTGTCTCCCAGGCCACATACTATATATATATATATATATATATATATATATATATATATTTATGGCTGGCTCTGCCTGCCCTGGGGGTGGGGCTGGCGCAGTGTATGGTGCTGGGGATCGAACCACAGTTCCTGCAGTTGCCTAAGCTTTCCTAAGCAGGAGCTTTAGACCACTGAGCCATTTCCCTGGCCCCCCATATCCAATAATTTTATTTTTTTTTTTAAGACAGAAACCACTCAGACTGCATTCCTTCCCTCTTACTCCAAGGAGGGAGCAAGAACGATCATCAATGGCTAGCGGCAGCTGCAGTAAAGCAGCACCGGGAGCCGGCTTCACGCTCAGGAAGGAACACTACACCTCCTCCTCGTGGTTTCTGGTACTCTACACGATCAGAGAAACTTCTCTAGTAACATACTATAGAAATGATTCTGAAAGTATAGCCTTGCCAATAAATTTTTTAAAAAGAAAGAAAAAAATTCTGAAAATGTTTATTACTTGTGACTCCATTATACTCCTCTAAACATCTACCTAAAGATAGCCTCAGAAATGTGAGAAGAAAAAAAAAGAAACGGGAGAACTTGTATACAGACTTTTCATTGAGATAGTGGTTTAAAAAAACAGAAGTAGAAATTTCAGCACCAGAAAATAGTTAAACAATGATACATCAATATATTAGCGAGTTCGATTGGCAGCGGGAGCGGAGAGCGGACCCCAGAGAGCCCGGAGCAGCCCCACCGCCTCAACCGGCCTAGTCACCATCGCACCCCTGGAGGAGCCGCAGCTGCTGCTGCAGCCGGCCCAGGTCACCATCACGGCCGCGCCCGCCCTCAGCGCTGCTGGCACCGGGCCGCTCCTCGGGCAGCAGCGCACCCTGCGGCGGCCCGGGCGGCCTCACATCGGCTGCGCCTGCCGGCGGGGACAAAAAAATCATCGCAAGAAAGCTTTTGGGAACAATAAAATGGTCCAACGTAAGAAACGGATACGGCTTCATCAGCAGGAATGACATCAAGAAAGATACATCTGTACCCCAGACTGCCATACGGAAGGTCAACCCCGAGAAGGGCCTTCGCAGCGCAGGAGCCGAGGGACCGTGCAGTCGGAGGGTGTTGGAGGAGAGCGGGTGCGGAGGCGGCCAGTGCTCCAGGCCCCGGCGGAGCTCCAGCTCAAGGTGGTGGATCCGCAGCAGACCGTAGCCATCACAGACGCTGGCCACGTCGTAGGGTCCTCCGCTCAGTGACCGGCAGAATTACAGAACAGCGAGAGTGGGGAGAAGGATGGGGATGGGAGAGCGACACGAAGGCCAGGCCCGGCCACGCCGCCGGCCCCACCGCAGGCGAAGGGTCCCGCCTTACAGCATGGGAGACCCTGTGGGCGTTGACCACAGTGTCCCAACCCTCCTGGGCAAGGAGCAGTGATGGAGGACGCTGACGACCAGCGTGCAGGAGAACGAGGCAGACAAGGGAGACAGTATGTATGGAGGTTATAGACCACGATTCCGCAGGGGCCCTCCTCGCCAAAGACGGCCTAGAGAGAATGGCAAGGAAGAGGGTAAGGAAAATCAAGGAGACCCAGGGTCAGCAGCCACCTCAACATCGGTGCGGTGGCAACTTCAATTACCTGATGCAGAGTCGGGCGTGGGGGCTCACGCCTGGAATCCCAGCACTTGGGAGGCTGAGACAGGAGGATCGGTACGAGTTCGAGACCACCCTGGGCTATAAAAGTGAGCTCAAGGCCAGCCTGAACTGCACAGGGAGATTCTGACTCAAAAAGACAAAGAAAGAAAGGAAAGAAAGAAAGAAAGGAAAGAAAGAAAGAAAGAAAGAAAGAAAGAAAGAAAGAAAGAAAGAAAGAAAGAAAGAAGAAAGAAAAAACTTACCGACGCAGACACCCAGAAAATCCTAAACCCCCCACAAGATGGCAAAGAGACAAAAGCAGCGGATCCACCGGAGGAGAATTCCTCCGCTCCTGAGGCTGAGCAGGGCGGGGCTGAGTAAATGCCGGCTTAACATCCCTACTATCATCCGGGTTAGTCATCCAGCAAGAAAGAAACGAATAGGAAATTCCAGCAATAAGAGATGAATAAAAGATTGGAACTGAAGACCTGAAGTGCTTGCTTTTTGTCCGTTGACCAGATAACTAGAACTATCTGCATTATCTATGCAGCACGGGGTTTTTATTTTTACCTAAAGACGTCTATTTTTGATAATGACAAACGTGTTTTTTAAAAATGCCTGCTTTTAAAAGCCGGGCGTGGGGCCGGCAAGATGGTTCAGTGGTCTAAAGCGCCTGCTTAGGAAAGCGCAGGCAACTGCAGTACCACATGCTGCGCCAGCCCCACCACCAGGGCAGGCTGAGCCAGCCATAAAATAAGTAAATAAACAAGCAAACAAACAAATAAATAAATAAAAATTTTTTAAAAAGCCGGGCATGGTGGCGCACGCCTGTAATCCCAGTGCTTGGGAGGCTGAGGCAAGAGGATCCGTGAGCGTTCGAGACCAGCCTGGGCTACAAAAGTGAGCTCAAAGCCAGCCTGAACTACATAGCAAGACCCTGTCTCAAAAATACAAAAAATAAATAAATAAATAAAATAAAAATAAAAAAGCCTAGTTTTTCCTCAATACACCTTTAAAGGTTTTTAAATTGTTTCATATCTTGTCAAGTTGAGATTTTTAAGAACTTCATTTTTAATTTGTAATAAAAGTTTACAGCGGGCCTGGGAGATAGCTCAATGGAGTAAGTGCTTGCCTGGCAAGCACAAGGTCCTAAATTCAATCCCTAGTACGCCAGAAAGAAAGAAAGAAAGAAAGAAAGAAAGAAAGAAAGAAAGAAAGAAAGAAAGAAAGAAAGAAAGAAGGAGAAAGAAAGAGTTTTAGCCGGGTGTGGTGGCACATGCCTGTAATCCCAGTTTGGGAGGCTGAGGCAGGAGCATCAGTGCGAGTTCGAGACCAGCCTGGGCTACACAAGTGAGCTCAAGGCCAGCCTGAACTGTATAGCGAGACCCTGTCTCAAAAAGACAAAAAGTTTACAACTTGATTTTTTAAAAAAAGTCAACAAACTGTAAGCACCTCTTAATAAAGATCTTAAATAATAAAAAATATATATGTATATTAGAATATTATGCAGACATTACAGACTATGTCTACCACGTTGCTCTGATGGCAACATAAATGCCAGTGATACAGTTTATGTGAAATATATACATGATGGATAAAGAACACCTCTTCAGGTATGTTCTAGGTTTTGGTTTTGGAGTCATAAGGTAAAGGAGTAGATTTTGTTTTGTTTTTGAGACAAGAGTCTTGCAGTATAGTGCAGACTGGCCTTGAACTCACTTATGTAGCCCATTTTGGCCTCAAACTCACAGTGTGTTATGGGTTCTCAAACAGAAGCGAGACCAGGGTCCAAATTAGAATTTAAATTTGAGCCTTTATTTAATACTGAGCTTGGGCCTTCTTGACTTCAACTCCTGCAGGAGAGAAGACAGAGAAGCCCGCCTAGTGACAGAGAACAGGGTTTTTATACAGAGACTACTTTCCACTTAGCACGTACTGATTTTTTAAATTAATTATTTGTAACCTACCAATGCATACAGGCACATTTTACGAATTAACTAGGCAATAGATTGAGCACAAGGTCTAAATGAACTTCCTCTCATCTTTAGCAGAATGAAATTATTAACTACATTCCTGTATGGTTCAACAGGTAGTCAGGCCTAAACTTAATTATCACTATATAGGGGCTGATTGTTTTAAGTACATATACAGCAACATGAATCACTTTGACTTAGGTTAGTACAATCCAACACATTCGGAGGTTATCAGCTTTCGATCCACACAAATACCTATTACCTATTACCTATTACCATGTCCTATTACCAAGAACAGTTATAAAAAGAATTCATCAATCTCAGGGGGAATTTCCCAGGCTTAAGGTTGTAATTTTTAAACTCGAATGCCCTGTTACTAATTCACAAAGAAGTTACCTCAGTGAGTCTGAAACCTAAGTAACCCATTACAAGTGGTCCTCTTGCCTCAGCCTTCCAAGAGTTAGGATTATAGGTGTACACTACCACACCCAGCAGGATATTTTATTTTATTTATTTATTTATTTTTATCTTTTTGAGACAGGGTCTCACTATGCAGTTCAGACTGACCTTGAGCTCACTTTTCGTAGCCCAGGCTGGTCTCGAACTCACACTGATCCTCCTGCCTTAACCTCACAAGTGTTGGGATTATCGGCACGTGCCACCATGCCTGGCAAAGCAGGATATTTTAAAAGCAGCAGACCTTATATACTGATCAGTGCAAGTTTGAGACTAGCCTGGCTACACAATGAATGTTAAAATATTTATTAAATGTGTTTCTATTTGTAACTAGTTACACTATGTCCTGCTGATTTTTTAACATATCATACTGCTTGGTAAGTCATTTTTTTCAGTTCTTCTGTTTGTTTGAACTCAATTTAGAAGTCACTAGGCATTATTAATATATATTAAAATGCTTCACCTCCCCAAGTGTCAACGAATTGTCAGCCAAACATGGGGACACACAATAATTTCTGCTACTCAGGTGTCTGATGCAGGAGGATTTCACCCTAGGCAGCTTTGCAAGACCCTGTCTCAAAAAAAAAAAAAAAAAAAAATTAAAATGGGCTGAGCATATAGCTCAGTATAAAGGCTCTAGGTTCACTGCCTTATACTGCAAAGAATAATAGTAATAACGTATTTTCACTCCCTTGATTCCAGGACAGGGACAATCATAAATTTGGAAATATCCAGCAAAAAATTCATGAAAGCAAGAAGTTTATTCTACGCTAGCCTTATGTGACCGTGTCTTCCCTTAGAGTATGGTGAGTGTGGGAGTGGAAGAGCAAACATAGCTGGAAGAAAGAACTCATAACTCAGTCAACGAACCATTTATTTATGCCAAAAGTGGTTATTACCCTGCCTTTCTTCTGTGCACTGAATAAACCAGACCTCAAAGGGTACCTCCCAGTAGAAGAGACACTTCCACAGTAAGCGTAGAACAGGCTGGCAGGAGACTGAGAGAGGACCAGGTCAGCCAGAATGGAAGGCAGGATTCTCACAGAGGTGGGGAAGGGTCAGGGAGGTAAGACTGTCTTAGCTACTCTTTTCTCGTTGCTGGGACAAACACCTGACACTCAAAATGAAGGAAGGAAAGGTTTATTTAGCTCACAGTTACTGGAGGTTTCAGTCCATATTCAGCTGGCTCCAAGGCAGAGAGGCACATGGCAGAGGGCAGCCTTACATGACAGCGGGCAAGAGCAAGAGTGCAGAGAGAGAGCTAGCAGCAGCTCAAGCAGCTAACTTCTCTTCCTTACATTGAAATGCAAATCACCTGCCCCAGGGGAGGGACAGCACCCATTTCCACAATAATCAATTACAAATTCCAGAAGCAGCCCCATAACAGCATGAGGCTTTGGGGAACACCTATGCACAAACCATAACAGAGACCCACCTTGATTCTTTAGAATATTTCTATTGATGAATTATTAATTTTAATTTTATGAGTTTTCAGTGCCTGTCTGGCGAGTATGAGATCCTGAGTTCAATTCCCAGGACCCCCATCAGAAAAAGAAAAAATTAGCTTACTATATCAAATAATAAGAATCGGGGAATGGTGTCACATACCTATAATCTCAGCACTCTGGAGGCATAGAGGATCCTTGCAAGTTTGAGACCCCTACTGGGCTACAAAGTGACCTCAACACGAGCCTGAGCACCATACATGACCCAGTCTCAAAAAGACAATAATAATAGGGCCAAGTAGGTAGCTCAGTTGGTTAAGCATCTGCCTGGCAAGCTTGGAGTTCGATCCCTGATACCACTTTGTGTGTATGTGTGTGTGTGTGTGTGTGTGTGTATGTGTGTGTGTGTATGTGTGTGTGTGTGTGTGTGTGTGTGTGTGTGTGTGTTTTAGGGAAGGGTCTACAGGATGTTCAGCATCTCACTACTAGATCTGGACTTGTAGTGATCCGCCTGTTTACAGCTTCCCAAGAGCTAGGATGACAGGCGCATCACCACACCCAGTCCCAGCCTCCTGAGCTCTTTGGCCCGCCCTCCCTAATACCTACTTTTTGAGACAGGATCTCACTTTGTAGCCCCGGGGGGATCTCAAACTGCAACAATGCTTCTTTGCCTCAGCTTCCTGAGTGCTAGGATTACAGATGTGCACCACCATGCTAGGGCTGAAAAAGTAATCTTTACTTCAGCGATCACACCTAAGGCAGTCTACGCACATGACAACACATTCGTACTTACATATTGTTTAAACTGACAACACAGATGTTTTTCTTTTCTGGCCTTTTTGCAGGACACACTGGATGTGTCAGGGACACGCTTGACATTTGTAGGACACCCATTGACTTGCTGTTTTGTCAGGAGATTCTTATTATATAGTGTATAGTTAACAGAAAATAGAAAATGAATAAAAAAGTATTACAGTTTTAATATGTGTTGTGTGTGTACAATAGACATGAACATTTTCATATTGCCTGTATACTTGGTTCAAACATCAGAACTAAATTCTTAGATGAACTACAATAAAAGTACCAATAGAACACTACAATGAAAACAAGCATTGCTTCACATATGACAACTGCTTGTTCCATACACAAGTATTACTTACACTGATAGTGCATAGATTTTATTTTCCTGTCCCACTTTTTTTTTTTTTTTTTTTTTTTTGGTATTTTAGGAAAAGGATTTTTTTTTCTTGTCTATCTCAGGTAGCCTTAAGGGTGGGTCTGGGGATCAAACCAGTGATCCTGTGTCTGAGTAGGATTGCCCACGCAGATGCTTAAACCACTGAGCTGACCTGAAAGCCTCCTTTTTTTATGTTTTAGGGAAGGGTCTACAGGGTGTTCAGGGTCTCACTACTAGGTCGCACTCATAGTGATCCACTTGTTTACAGCCTCCCAAGAGCTGGATTACAGGCACATGCCACCACTCCCAGTCTCCTCCTGCCTTTGCTATTTGAGGTATCTTCTGTCTTTATTTATTTATTTGTGTGTTACTGGGGATTGAACTTGGGACCTTGCACTTGCCAGGCAAGTGCTTCTGCCACTGAGCTATCTCCTGGGCCCCTTGAGGTATCTTCTGGTTCCAAATCAATTTTACAATTATTTTCTCTAGCTCACACATTTTGTTTTATCTAATTCTGTGAGATGTGCTGTAGGAATTTTGATCAAGATTGCACTGAACACAGTGTGAAGAAGATACAAGAACGACCACTGGGCCGCCCAAAACTGTACACCGCTGCATCTCGTGTCCAGCAGGTCAGGACTCAAAGTTGCCAGGCACCTTGCCCCAAGCACTCTCCCTCTTGGTTTCCCAGGCACCCTGCCCCCAAACCCTCTCCCCCTTGCCCCAAACAAGTCCACCTGACTTTGACCTGGGCAAGGAACCATGAAGATCTCCTTTGTTAGCATCGAAGGTCCCCCACAGGCCAGCTAGCCCTGCCAAGAGTAGCTCTCCCTCAGCTGTTCCAGCCTTGATCACCCTCCCTAAAAGATCCTATAAAGTCTCTTGTCCCCCCCTTTATTCACTGCTGTCTTGTTCCACTAGACAGCCAGCCTGCTTGATACCCCCAAATATCTACTCGTGTAAGAATGTCTGGTCTGGTTGGTCGCATGGGTTCAGACCTACCAGTATCTAGTGCCAATGACTTGCTGCTGTCTCCACCATGCCCAAGAGAAAGGCTGAAAGGGATGCTGAAGGTGATAAAGCCAAGGGGAAGGGCAAACCACAGAGAGATCTGCAAGGCTGTCTGCTAAACCAGCTCCTCCAAGGCCAGAGCCCAAGCCTAACAAGGCCCCTGCAAAGAGGGGAGAGAAGATACCCAAGGGGAAAAAGGGAAAAGCTGATGGCAGCAAGGATGGAAATAACCTGCAGAACATGGAGATGCCAACACAGACCAGGCACAGAAAGCTGAAGGAGCTGGAGGTGCCATGTGAAGTGTGTGCATTTTTGATAACTGTGAACTTATGGTGACTGCACAGTTTGAAATACTATTTTTCATCAAGTTTTATAAAAATGCAGCATTTTGCTTTAATTTTTTTAAAACTATGTTGTTAGCACACAGATCACTTCATTGTTGTTTTGGGGGAAAGGAGCCTATGTCAGTAGTGCAATATCTCCAAAGTGGATTGATGTGGGGAAGGAACCTTTCCCTGCTGGTTTTGAGAGACTTCCTCTTGGCTCCCAGGAGGAGGGATTCCCTGCAGGTGACACATGTGGCCACCTCGGCATAAATGCCTTGTAGTATGGCACAGTTCCCAGTTCATTTTATGTCCTCCTTTCCTCTGCCATCAGCATAGGCTCAATTCCCTTAAGCCCAGTGACCTATTGAGATCTGATCCCCAGAAGTGATGGAACGAGTGTGTCAGGCGATCTGGACTGGCCAGTAATGTTGAGATGGTGTCCCACAAGAGCAACTGGTTTCTCTTTCTAGACTGTGAATCTTCAGGTTGATAATTCTGCCGTTTTCATTTCCTGAAAGTCAGGGTCAGCTTGTGAAAAGTTGTTAAACAACATGCTAACTGTGAAATGTCAACCCTCACTCTAAACTCTCCCTAATTCAGAGCCTCAAATGAAGACTTCACCGGATTTTGTATTGGCTTCTGATTTTTGGTAGTCCATCCAAGAAGGGAGTTTGAAAGTTGTTGTATACTGTTAACGACTGTGTGCCCGTGTCCTGCCTAAAATACCATGATTGTTTATGAAAAGCATCTTTAATAAAGCTGGATACAGCTTGGCTTGGAAAAAAGAAAAAAGACTGCATTGAATCTGTGTAACAATTTTGCAAGTATGGCCATTTACACTATATTGATTTTTCCTACCCAAAAGCAAGGGCTATCTTTCCATTTTCTGATATCTTCTTCAATCTCCCTTTTTAATATTCTGTAGTTTTCAATGTAAAAGTCTTTTATTTTCTCATTAAGTTGATTCCTAGGTGTTTCATTTTTCTGGATGCTACACCAATGGTGTTGTTTTCCTAGTTGCTCTCGGTGAATGTGTTACTTGTGTGCAGGAATGCTACTGATTTTTGAGTGCTGACTTTGGATCCAGCTCTCATACTCAATTTGGTTATTAAAACTAGAAGTCTGCTGGTGGAGTTTTTTGGGTCTTCTATGTAGAGTATCATGTCATCTGCAAATAATACTTTACCTTCTTCCTTTTCTGTCTTTATTCCTCTTATTCTTTCTTTTGTCTAATTGCACTTGCTAATGTGAAATTGGGAATTGTGAAAGAAACCTTTTTTTGTTTATTAAATCTAGCATGTTTTAGTGGGCGTTAGGGGTCTTCTATGTAGTGTATCATGAGATCCACAAACAATGATAGTTTAACTGCTTCCTTTCCTCTCCTTACTCCTCTTATTTCTTTGCTCTGGCTAAAGTTTCCAACACTGTGTTGCGTATGAATGGAGACAGTGGGCATCCTTGTCTTTGTCCTGATTTTAGAGTACAAACTTTCAAATTTTGTCCATTTATTATGTTGACTGTGTGTCATGGTGGGTTTTATTAGATTAAGACCATCCGTTCCAATTTCCATAGTTTTTATCACAAATGGGTGCTGGACTTTGTGAAAAGCTTTTTCTTCGTCTATTGAGGTGATCATATGGTTTTTGTGTTAGGCTCTGTTAATATAGTGTATTACATTTGTTGATTTGTATATATTGAACCATCCCCGCATCCTTGAAATGAATCCTACTTAGTGTATAATTTCTTGATGATTTGCTGCATTCTGTTTGCTAGTATCTTATACAAGATTTTTGTATCTACATTCATAGGGAGATGGGCCTGGGTCTTATATTTCTCTAGTTGCTGAGACAAAATACCTAATAATCAGAATTAAGGACAAGATCTATTTAGCTCACAGTTTGTGGAGGTTTCAGTCCATACTTGGCTGGCTCCAAGGCAGAGTGGCACATGGCAGAGGGCAGCAGTTCATGGCAGTGGGAAACAGCAACAAGAGCAAAAAGGGAGGGGCAGCAGAGACCAAGGCTCTTTCCCTCCCTTATATTGTATGCAAGCTGCCCACCCTAGCATGGTGTAGCACTTACCCAAGAGCCCCAGCATTGGGCCATGAGTCAGTCATAAAGTCTACAGGTCTCCCTATGACTTCAGAAGGCTTTGGGGGGCACATCTAGACGTAATCCCTGGTACCTAACAGCTTAGCTGGGTCCTCCAGTTTTGGTATCAAGGTAATGCTTGCTTCTAGGAATAAATTTGGGAGCATTATTTCTCTTTTAATTTCATTGAAGAGTTTGAAAAGTAGTGGCATTAGGTCTTCTCTAAATTTCTTAGAGAATTCAGCAGTCTCAGCTTTTCTTTCTTGGTAAGTTTTAGGTTTTTTTTTTTTTTTCTTTAAATTTTTATGTATTTGGAACAGGGTCTCACTACATAGTTCAGACTGGTAGTGATCCTCCAGTTTTCAGCCTCCCCAGCACTGGGATTATAGGTGTGTGCCACCAGGCCAGACTCATTCATTGGCTCAGTGTGCCTCATGAGCACTTAGTTCAAAGCAGGTTCTTAGTCCGCTGAGCTATCTCACCGGCCCCCTCTTGGTAAGTTTTTAACTACATGTTTCAATTTAATTGATGGGCATTGGTTTATTTAACATATTTATATCTTCTTGATTCAGCTTTAGTAATTCAAATGTATCTAGGAATCTGTCCATTTCTTCTGCTTTTTTTTTTTTTTACAGTACTGGGGATTAAACTCAGGACCCTGCGCTTGCCAGGCAAGTGCTTATTCTACTGAGCTATCTCCCCAGCCCCTCCTACATTTTCCATCTTATTAGAATACAAGTTCTCATAATAAGTATGAATGATCCTCTGGATTTCTAAGCATCCATTGTGATTCTACCCTTTTCATTCCCAATTGAGTGGACTGGAGAATTTCCTTTCCTTTTTTGGTAAGGTTGCCTAAGCGTTTGTTGATTTTTTTAATGTATTGAGTACGAGGTCTCACTATACAGATTGGACTTGTAGTGATTCTTTTTGTTTTTCAGCACCCCCAGAACTGGGATCACAGGTGCATGCCACCATGCCCAGTCTTAATCTCCCCCAGAGCAGGGCCAGCACATGGATTTTTGTATAATCTTTCAAAGAACCAACTCTTCAATTCATTGGTTCTTTGTATTGTTTTCTTAGTCTCCAACGTTATGTCATCATCATTTAATTGTAGAAACTGTCTATTTTCTTCTTTAGCTTCATCTGTGACCCAGGGGTTGTTCAGGAGGGTGCTACTTAAATTTCCATGTGTTTATGATTTTCTTATGGTTTATTTTGCCATTAATTCTCAATTTCATTGCATTATAGTCTAACAATATGCATGGAATAATCTCTATTCCTTTCTACTTATTTAAGCATTTTCTGTGAGCTAGTATGTGATGTATTTTGGAGAACATCCCATGTGCAGCTGAAAAGGATGTGTATTCTGATGTTTTGGGGTGGAACAATGTAGATATCTACTAAATCCATTTGTTCAAAAGTTTGGTTCAATTTTTTCTTATTTTTAAAAAGGTGTACAAATTAGAATTAAAACAAAAATTTACAAGTGATACAGAATTTCACTTCACAAATATGAATTTCAAAGTATGTGGTATAATACATAGTGTTATCTTCCAACCAGTTATTCATATTACCAGATATATGTATGTAAAATTGGGATAAGAAAAAAGAAATGTATCAGAAATTAAGAAGAGAAAAATTCCGCTGGAGGTTTGAGAATGTAAGTTAACAGTCCAAAAACTGAAGAAAAGAAGGGTTATGAGGATAGCCAATATTTTGGCCTTATCCCTTCAAGGTCAGTGAAGACTCAGGACATAAGAGAACCTGTGCTGTATCATCCTATAACTCGGAGGTTTCCCAAATTTTCTGTTTAAGGAGATTAAGGGAACTCAGAGGAAAGGGATAAATGAAGTATAGTGTGCCTAAGGAGAGTCACCTAGAGCGAGGACATTCTCTCGGGCTCTCACAGAGAGCAAACTGGTCGAGCAATGGCCGTGACTCATCCCGATGGCTGACACTGGCAACATCTCTACAAAGCACTGTACGTGGTTCCAAAGTTAATCCTGAGGGGATTTGACCCTGGAAGATACAAAAGATGAATGATCTATTATACAGATCGGGCCTTAACTTGCCCTCGATCACCCAGCAGAAAAGCTTAATTACAAGACATAGAACACAGAGCTAGACCAGTATGATGAGCTGTAAGAGGCTTATACCAACAGCCTCCAACAATGCCAGTTTCACCGGTATCCCACTACAACTATGGAATGTTAGACTATATATACAACTACTCTCTCTTTGTACAAAGAGAAGATAAAATTTTTGTTGTTGTTGCAGTTGTTTTTCTTTTTTTCCTCATCTACTGATATAGATTAGAAAATTTATCATGTCTACACACTGTGCTCTGTATAACTACTATGAGGACAACAAAATTCAATGTATCAATTATTGTGGGGCCGGCGAGATGGTTCAGTGGTCTAAAGCGCCTGCTTGGGAAAGCTCAGGCAACTGCAGGGACTGCGGTTCGATCCCTGGCACCACATGCTGCGTCAGCCCCACCACCAGAGCAGGCTGAGCCAGCCACAAAATAAATAAATAAAGAAAGAAACAAACAAACACAACAAGCAAACAAATAAATAAATAAATAAAATATTAAAAAAAATTATTGTGAATGCACTACTAATGTGTTTTGAAACTATCATATAAAAAAAAAAGAAGAGAAAAAGTACAAACAATTGAAAAAGGGAGATGAAACAAATTAAAGCATTAACTGCTCCTTTCTTTTCTTTTTTTTTTTTTAAGTTTATTTTATTTTCTTAAACCACATTTATTTGTTTGTGTTATGACCAGCTCATCCTTCCTTGGGGGTGTGGGGACGGTGCAGCATGTGTTGCCTGGGACTGAGCCGTGGTCCCTGCAGTGGACTAAACTTCTCGATGCACGTGCTTTAGACCGCTAAGCCATCTCACCAGCCTTGCTCCTTTCCATAGACCAGCAGAAATGCACAGTGCAGTTGTCCAAACCATCCTGCTTCCATACATAAATAAATCTCTTTGCCCCTCTCCCTCTCCTGTTCTTCCCCTCAACTCAGTAACTTTCCTTTTGAATAAATTCATTCCCTGTTCCCAGTATCTACTGTACCCTTCAGATTCCATTTTTCTCTTGCACGTTCTCATTCTAAGGAGACAACATGAGGTTTGCACATGTGGGTCTGATTTATTTCACTTAAGAGTATGTTCTATAGATGCATCTATTTAAAATTTGATTCAATTATGATATTTCATTACTGATTTTTTGTCTAGTTCATCTTTCTTTTTGTGACAGTGGAGTATTGAGATCCCACAATACAACTGTATTAGTGCCTATTTGATTTTGCATATCCATCAATATTTGTTTTATACTGAGAAGAAAGTTTTGTACTAATATTGTTTAGACAAGATATCATTTCTTCATCTTGTACTACTATGAAAACAATATGCAACATATTAATTATTGTAACTGTTCTATTAACGTGTTTTGAAACTCATTGCTATTTTTCTCATTAAAATTAATAAAAAAATCAAAAAAAAAGAAAAAAATTAAAATACTTTTACTTCTTGGTAACATGGTGAAATAAAAACATCACACAACTGCAAAAAAATTGTTTTATATAGCTAGGTATATTGGTATTTGTTGCAATATATTTGTGATTGTTACTTCTTCCTCTTGGATTGATCCCTTTGTTGTGACCTTCTTCATCTCTCTAAATCAGTCTTGGCTTGAAATTCACTTGTCTGCAAATAAAATATCCACTGCTGCTTTTTATATTTTTTTCTTTTTTTAAAATTGAGAGTTAGGACTGGTGAGATGGTTCAGTGGTTTAAAGCGCCTGCTTAGGCAATCTTAGGCAACCACTGGGACCGTGGTTCGATCCCCAGCACCACATGCTGGGCCAGCCCCACATGCTGGGCCAGCCCCGCCCCCAGGGCAGGCTGAGCTGGCCATTAAAAATAAATAAATAAATAAATAAATAAATAAATAAATAAATAAAAACTTAAAAAAAAAACCTGAGAGTTAAACTCAGGACCTTGCACTTCTCAGGCAGGTGCTGTGTAGCCAAGCTATGTCCACGGCCCCTCTCCCGTTTTCTGAGGTCCTAGCATGTGGAGTATGGTTTCCATTCTTTGAATTTCAGTCCAAGTTCTTTTTGAGCTAAATAGGTTTCTTAGGCATTGTACTGTTTCTTGCTTCTTGATCCATTTTGCCAATGTGTATCTTTTGATTGGTGAGTTGAGGTCATTAACGTTGGCGGTCATAACCGATGTGTGTGAACTTATGCTTGTCATGTTGTTTTCATGCTATTGGCTCCTCACACAAACACAAACTTTTTTCCCTCCCTCTGTTTTGTTTGCTTTGTCTGGTGGGTTCCTTCTGTTGGGGTTCGTGGAGTTGTAGTCTTTGTTATCTCTTTCTAGAATGTCCTCAAAACGTTTTGGAGTGCTGGCTTGGTGGCCGTACATTCCCTCAGATGTTCTTTACTGTGAAGATGTCTTATTTCTCCATCAGTTTTGAAAGATAGTTTTTCAAGCTGCATCAATTGGGGTTTAAAGTTGTTTTCCTTTAGAGCTTGGAATACTTCACTCCAGGCTCTCCTCGACTTGAGGGTTTATGCTGAGAAATCAGCTGATTCTGATGGGCTTTCTTTATAAATGGTTTATTTCTTCTCCCTAACCACTTTTTTTTCCCCCCCGGTACCAGGGATTAAACTCAGGACCCTGCACTTGCCAGGCAAGTGCTTATTCTACTGAGCTATCTTCCCAGCCCTCCCTAACCACTTTTAAGATTATATTCTGGCGTTGAATTTCTGGAATCTTGACTATATGCCTGGCTGTAATTTTTTTTTAAATCCTGGCTAATTGGAGTTCTATGTATTAAAATTCCAATGTCAAATTCTTTTTCTCTCCTTGGGAAATTTTCTGCCCTGAGTAATGTAAAGATTTTTTAAAAATATAATTTGTGCTATTTCCTGCTTTTTCATTGACTCCAATTAATCTTAAATTATTTTTCTGTTCCTCATCTAGCAGCTGCTGGATTCTTTCCTCATGGGTTCTTGCTATTTTTAAGAAATCTTTCTGTTCTTGGGCTGGCGAGATGGTTCAGTGGTCTAAAGCGCCTGCTTAGGAAAGCTCAGGCAACTGCAGGGACTGCGGTTCGATCCCCGGCACCACATGCTGCGCCAGCCCCACCACCAGGACAGGCTGAGCCGGTCACAAAATAAATAAAGAAAGAAACAAACAAACACAACAAGCAAACAAATAAATAAATAAATAAATAAATAAATAAATAAAAAAGAAATCTTTCTGTTCTTGACCATTAAATGCAAGCTTGTCTTCTGTATGTGAGATCCTGTCCTCATATTGGTTTATTCTACTGCAGATACTTTCAATGGAATTTTTATTTCCTGGATATCTGCTTGAATCTGCCTTATGAATTCTGTTTCTTTCCTATGCTGAGCTTCTATAATTTTCTTAAAATCCTCTATTTTTTTCAATCTGTATATACCCTAGAGTTACTAGGCATGATTTTCATTGTGGACACTATCTCTGCAGTTACTAGAAGAACTATTTCGGATTTTTTTTTTTTTTTTTTAAATTTTATTTATTTATTTATTTGTTTGCTTGTTGTGTGTGTTTGTTTCTTTATTTATTCATTTTGTGGCTGGCTCAGCCTGCCCTGGTGGTGGCGCTGGCGCAGCATGTGGTGCCGGGGATCGAACTGCAGTCCCCGCAGTTGCCTGAGCCCTCCTAAGCAGGCGCTTTAGACCACTGAA
>PVKN010000468.1:0-24737 GCA_004027915.1 Capromys pilorides | reverse complement strand
GGATTTATTTTTTCTAGAACTTTGTTTAATTACTTTGTTATTCCCAGTTCAGAAGCCAGGTTGGTGGCTTTTAGGGTGACCCACCTCAGAACCTCAAGTTTTCCTTTGATAAACTGGATGTCTGGGGTTGTATCTTAAGTGTCTTCTTTTCTTTCCTTCTTTGTTTCTTTTTTTAGTTTAATTCCTGGGATGATGCTTGTAAATTGACTGTGGTGAATTGCTTCATTGCTATTATTTAGACTCTTTTCTATCATCCAGGTATAGCTATTTTTTGGATTTTGAGTGTATTGCAAGATCCTACCTTTTCATTTTGTTGGGGATGAGAAGCTGTTGTCTAGTTGGCCCAGCCCCTAGACACAGTGCCACAATATTTTCTATGATCTTTAGTCAACCTCAGTTTTGGAATACCAGGAAGACTAGCTGGTTAGAATAGTTATGTCACTTTTGGCTAAAGTGGTGCTATCAGCAATAACCATAGCATCAAACATAGCATAGCAAAAAAACCCCAAAGTGAGCCAACCATTAACTTGCCACCATAAACCATATGAACTAGATTTGTGACTATATAACAGTCTAAGACAAACCAGAAAATTATATGTAGTATATAAGTCCTTAACATGTCAATTGTTCCCTCAGGGTTTAAAATTTAAAAGGGTTTAAGGAGAAAATAGAAAAGAAGAAAAGAGAGATTTGAAGTGAAGCCCCAAAGGACAAAAGGGAATCAATATAACTTTGGAAAACTAACGCAGTAGAGTGGAGGGTAAAAGAGAAGAGATAACAATGAACAAAATGGAACAAGAACCACAAAGAGGCCAGAAAGCACATTCAGACACATATAAAAACAAGATTAAACAATGAGAAGTAAAGGGGAACAAAAGTCCACTTCCAGGTTTGTCTCTGCAGTGTGCAGACAGAGTCCAGATCCATGCCGATTTCCCCCAGCCAGCCAGTAGCATTTTGGTGGGGTAGTGACAAAGCTCAGCAAGCCTGCACCTTTGTGCAGAGCCCAGACTCCTTCAGCCTGCAGCTGTCAGTGTATCTCCCATGGGTCTGAGCTGGGAGCCAGCAGCCACTCTGAGTTCGGAGCTTGGCACGCCCCTCTCCAAGACAGCTCCTGGTCAACTGCTCTCTCCATGGGACCACTGAGCCCTCAGCACTCTCTGCCAGCGAGAGCAGTCCGTCACACCCACTGCTCCCCTCTGATGCTGCATCTCTCTCTCTCTGAAAGCCTCTGGGGTCACCAAAGTCATCATGTATCCTCAGGTTTGAATCTTTCCTCTTGCACAGTGAGTCCCATCTCAGGGAGAAAGTGGTACCAGCTACCTCCTTCTAGATTAAAATTTCTCTTCACTCTCTCATGGGCTTCAATTCTCACTTCAGATCATTCCTGTGTCTGAGGGATCCACTTCCTTCCTTATCTACCCCAAGTTGCTATATGCCAACATCTGGATAGCAACTCTCAAAAAGGCTCTTTCTCTGTTGCTTACCACTCCATCATCTTGGTATCATTCCATCTGCTTTTCAGTAAGTCTTTTACATTTCTGTGAGCACTATGAGAAATCCCTGCTAAGTACAGTAGATCTATGAGTGCTTTCAGCTCAGCTAGTGAGGTGTCATAATAAATACATTTTAATATGTCTATTTCTTGGATTTCATGCTCTGTGAACTTCACAGAATCTTGTAGCATATCATCTGTTACAACTTCCAGCATTGAAAGGCACTGCTAATATTCTGTCCAATACTTATCACCCTGCCAAGACCCTCACTATATCTTCAGACAAAGTTTTTTTTTTTTTTAATTTTATTTATTTGTTTGCTTGTTGTGTTTGTTTGTTTCTTTATTTATTTTATTTTGTGGCTGGCCCAGCCTGCCCCGGTGGTGGGGCTGGTGCAGCATGTGGTGCCGGGGATTAAACTGCAGTCCCTGCAGTTGCCTGAGCTTTCCCAAGCAGGCGCTTTAGACCACTGAACCATCTCGCTGGCCCCCAGACAAAGTTTTAATATTGGCCATTTGATTGTATGGCCATTTCACTATATTTCAACTAGTCAAATACATACTTATGCTACTGTTTTCTTCATCATCTGAATCAAGGAGGTCTTTAGTCCCTGTGTCTGCCTCAGGTGTTCTTGTTCTGACAGGAATTTTGGCTCACACAGCCAGTGTCAGAGTCCTATCACCATCCATCACTCTTCTGTTAGGATCAGCTTCATCACCCATACATGAATACGTGGTTCACTTTTGACTTCCTCCAAAACTCATACATCTGATTTTTCATGTGCCATTGTACTGAATTGGTATACTTTACCAGAAAAAAAAAAGAAAAAAAACATTTTTAAACAAATCCTGGGTTGATTTGAGTCTATTGGACCCTGTGTGATGCTCAGGTAAACACACACAAAAGAAAGTTACATGGAACATAAAGTTGGTAAAAATCCCATTTTTCTACTTTTGCACATGTGCACATACATTTCTGTTTGTCGTACCAAGAAGATAAATTTATAAATTGCTTCCTCTGTCCCTCAGGGGAAAGTCCTGGGATGCACAGCCAAATTTACTACTGTGTAAATTTGCAGAAGAAAAGAGATGTGCCCACTGGACCCAACATTAAACCTTGGGCTGAAGAAAATCACCTGTAAGTTGTCAAGGACTAGGAAAGCTGAATGTGCCTCAGCAGTGGGCCACTTGCCTAGCTTGTGCGAAGTACTGTGTTCAATCTCTATAACTATTAAAGGGGGGGAAATCAAGGTAGATAGAAAAAAAAAAAAAAGGCAGAGGGCTGGGGAGATAGCTCAGTAGAATAAGCGCTTGCCAGGCAAGGGCCTGAGTTCAATCACCAGTCCCCCCCCCACCCCAAAAAAGGTACAAACAACTGGTTCTCAGAAATTATATCAGTAAAGCTAGGTATGGTGGCACATGCCTGTAATCTTGGCCCTCAGGAAGATCCGTTCTGGTTTATGACCATCCTAGATGACAAACTGAGCTTAAGGCTACCCTGAACTGCATAGTGAAACCCTGTCTCAGGAAGACAAAAAAAACTTATACCAATGAGACATCAAGGAGGCATTTATACTGTATTAAAGTTTCCTTGGAAACCCTTTAAATGTGTGAATTGGAAGAGCAGTCTAATCAAGTACAAAGACACTTTACTTTCCTACTTGGAAAGTGTGTTTTTGACAGATCGATTAAAAAGGCTGGCCAGATAGCTCAGCAGACTGAAGCTCCTGCTTAGGGAAATGCAGGGACGAGGGTTCAGCCCCTGTCATGCTGTGCTGGCCCTGCCCCTAGGGCATGCTGAGATGGCAATTGGGACTGGATGTGGTGGTGTGCCTATAGTACCAGGGCTTGAGAGGCTGAAAACAGGAGGATCACTTTGAGTCTGATCTGTGTAGAGACTCTGTAGATCCTGTGCTAAATACATTTTTAAAAATTGATAAAGCTGGGGAGATAGCTCTGTGGCACAAGTGCCTGCCTGGCAAGTGCAAGGTTGTGAGTTCGAACCCCAGTCCTGCAAAAAAAAAAAAAAAAATTGATAAAGAGGTATTATAAACAGCTAAATTAAATAGAAATAGGTACTCATAGGAAGTGCATCTTTAAAAGGCCAGGCTTTAAGAGATCGCCGGTGCCTAGGTCTCCCTGCCTCCCTGAGGATAAGCAGAAACATTGGAATCGTGCTACAATTACACCACCTGGTCCAGAAAGTCCAGCTAGGCACCATTCCTCCCCCAAAACGTCTTCCTTCTTTCCAGGTACCCTTGCTACGTGAATCACTTCCTTATTGGATTAATAGTACCTATGCAATTATATTTATAATCCTATAGGTCGATAGCAGTTTGAGTCCATATTGTGTCTTTGCTGTCTAAATTTTTCTGGACCTGGAGCCTCTGTAGCAGCCCACTTGTGAGACCTCTTCTGTCTCTCAGAGGCTATCCCTCAATAAAATTTTCAATGTTTTATTTGATATTTTTATTGTTTGTTTGTTTTTCTTTTGTGAAACCAGGGATTGAACTTAGGACCTTGTACTTGCCAGGCAGGCACTTGTGCACCTGAGCTATCTCCTGGGTCCCTCAATGTTTGTTTGTTTGTTTATTTATTTAATATTATGGCCTGCTCAGCCTGCCCTGGGGGTGTAGCTGACACAGCATGTGGTGCTGGGAATCAAACCATGGTCCCTGTGGTTGCCTAAGCTTGCCTAAGCACATGCTTTAGACCATTGAGCCATCTCTCTAGCCCTAAAATTTTCAATGTTTTAAATTTTATGTATTGGTACAGGGTCTTATTATGCAGCTCACTCATAGTGATCTCTGTTTTCAGCTGCCCCAGTGTTGGGATCACAGGTGTGTGCCACCATACCAGGTCTTGGTGGTAGGGTGGAGCAGGCACAGCATGGGGTATCAAGGATCGAACCCTGGTCCTTCTGCTTGCCTAGGCAGGCACTTAGATCACTGAGCTATCTCTGTGGCTTTTTAAAAAAGTCTCAATATGTATTTTAGCCTGGTCTTGAACTCACTATGTAGCCTAGGCTGCCTTCAAACTCACAGCTGTCCTCCTGGCCCTGATTTGGAGTGCTGGGATTACAGGAGTGCACCACCATGCCCAACTTAATCTTTCCTATTTATAACCTCCATTGTTCCCTGAAATTCATTCTTGAATTCAGAGAACATAAACTCAGCACATCTGGGATCTAGCATGTTGTTATACAGCATGAGTTATATTTCTCCTATATCAGTAGCAAAATCCCTTAAACACACAAGCATTCAATCACCTATATTGTACAGAAGTTCATACACACGATCTATGCAGACTGAAATATACAGTAAATGTTGAACATTTTATTACAGTAAGGGCTGTAGTAAAATTACTGCCAGGGCTGGTCAGATTGCTCAGCCAACTAAAGTGCCTGCTTAGGCAAGTGCAGGCACAGGGGTTCAATCCCCAGTGCCATGCCAGCCCCGCCCCCAGGCGCACTGAGACAGCAAGTGAGACAGGGTGTGGTGGCGCACCTGAAATCACTTGGGAGGCTGCAAACGAGGACCACTCCAGACCCATCTGTGTAGTGAGACCCTGTAGACACTGTACTAAATATATTTAAAAAATACGTATTGCTATTAATCCCATTGCTCTTATCCTATCATTCTTGCCAGTTTCTTCCGAAGGATTTTTTACCCTGCCGTCTCAGCCTGCCTTAATGGCAGGCCTAGTGCAGCTTGTGGAGCTGGGAATCGAACTGCAGTCCCTTGCACCTCACTAAGTTTGCCAAACAGGTACATTAAACAACTGAGTTAGCCCGGAAAGTCCCTTGCCAGTTTCTGAAGCGGTTCTGAAGTCCTCTTTCATGGGCATGTTCAGTTGCCTATTGTGGCTACCCTGGTGTCCTGCAGTGCTTCAAAATGTTTACATTTACAATTGTTTTGACTTTGGGAATGAACCAGAAAATCGTGGTGCCACTGGATCCAGTGAATGATGTAAACAGGGAGGGATGTCACAGTGTTTTGGTGAGCCTGCCTTTCCGATTCGACCCCTCCATGGATACCATGCCAGTTCCTCTAAGGGCTATAAAAGTTCAAAAACTCCACTGCCTGATGGGTACAGAGGAGCTCCTTACTACCAGGAATCAAACCTCAGACCAACCCTCCAATCCCATCCCAAAACTGAGTGTTTAAAGCCCCGGGACCTGTCTTGTAAGACAGCTCAACAGTCTAAAGCACCTGCTTAGGCAACAGCAGGGACCTCAGTTCGATCCCCAGCACCACATGCTGCAACAGCCCCACTCCCAGGGCAGGCTGAGTTGGCCACAACATAAATAAAGTTTAAGAAAAAACAAGCCCAGTGCCCTCAGAGCATCAGCTCTTTCCACCCGCTCACTCCCGCCCTGTGGAGTGTACTTCCAGCTTCAAGAAAATCTTTGATTGCAGTGTTCCCTTTGGGTGTTCCAGTCAGTTCTTAGTTGGGGATAGTAAGAACCTGGACAAGGGGCCAGGGAGATAGCTCCGTGGCACAAGTGCCTGCCCGGCAAGTGCAGGGTTGTGAGTTTGAACCCTGGTCCTGCCAAAAAAAAAAAAAAAGAACCTGGACAAGTCACCAATACGGTAACATTTTCTTGGCAAGCAGGCCAGGAGAAAGGGCCCTTTTTGGAAAAAAAAAAAAAAAAAAATTTCTTTTGAGATAATGTCTTTTTATGTCTTTATTTTATTTATTTATTTATTTTATTTGTTTATTTATTTATTTTTGTATTATGGCTGGCTCAGCCTGCCCTGGCGCTGAGGCTAGCACAGCATGTGGTGCCAGGTCCTTCCAGTTCCTAAGTTTTCCCAAGCAGGTGCTTTAGACCGCTGAACCATCTTGCCAGCCCCAAAGGTCTTTTTATGTTGTACAAACCAGAATGAACTCCCTAGGTAATCCACACTGGACTCAAATTCAAGGCAACCCCCTCCTTCCACCTCCTGAGCACTAGGATTACAGGTGTGTGCCACCACACCATTCATCTTTTCTCTCCTGTTTGTGTTTCTTGTCACTCGCTGGGGACAGACTGCATAGTTAAAAGCCCATCCACCCACCCGCTGAGGACTCTCATGACAGAGTAACTCAGTTGTGGAACAGGGGGCATGTCAGGCTGTGCTGGGCACAAGATCACTTCCATACCACACGCAGTCCGTGTTGCGTGACTGGATGTGCAATGTCTTCTTGTTACCTCTGCCCATCACCATTTCAGGCAGGTGGCAGACCAACTCTGCCATCTAGCATCACTCATTTTCTGCCTTCAAGGATGCTTTGTTTCCACGTTCCTTGCGTTGCCTTCCTTGGGGCCCCAGTTTCTATGTAGATAACTGTAGGTCCCTTTTTATTTTTTTGTTTAGGTGACAGTTCTCATTTTCTGTTGATTCCCATATCTGAGGCAGCTCAGATCCTATTCACCTTCAAGATATCTTTGGAAAAGGCATAAAATTTGCGAATTCTGAACGTGGAGGGATTTGGTCAGTAGGTCAGAAAACCTGAAAGAGGGATTCCTCTGGGATCTACAGGACCATAAATGCCCACTAAGGTATCTGGGATGGTGTAGGCAATCATGGAAGCGCTCAGAGATGTGACACGCAATGAGTCTTTGTCCTGGCCTCTCAGGCACACCTCCACAGTAACCAATGACTTTGGGGCCTTTGTTGGACTTCCTGTAGAACAGGCTGTGAAAGGTATCTTACAGCACGAAAGACAAGCAGACTCCACCACAAGAATGTTGCACAAAGCCAGTTGCAGGTGCCCTGGCTGATTTCTTTAATAACTCCCCTATCAGAGCCTGCCTCAGTTTTGCCAATCTCCCAAAAGCAGCAGTTAGCAGGCTGAGTATGTGGCTTTCATTGAAAACAGACTTACTGAGTTAGGACCCCCTTGAGAATCCTGTATACTTACAAGAGAAATGTAAAATTTTTATTTTCAATTTACTGGATGAAGCTCCTCAGCATTCTTTACAGAATGTGATCAAATGAACATATAATATAAAGTATATTAAAAATATATATATATTATCCTTAAACATGCTGAATTGAGACAATTCTGATTTCATAACATGTAACAATTTGCACTGTCAATATTAAATAGGTAGTTCACATTCCCTGGGGATTTAGGAATAAGCTCTCCTGTCCCAGAGCACGCTGTGCCACCACTCAGGCCCAAGTGGGCAGTGGCGCTGCTCCCTCCATAGCTGTCAGGGAACTGTTCTCCCCGCCCCACCCCTGCAGTACCTTAACTGGTGGGAGTGTGATCCACCCTTGGGAAAACAGGCTCTCCTGAGAACTGCTACAGTACAGTACTAAAACACAGCTACAGAACAAGTCGACACTGCCTAAGTGAACCAGTTTATTACCGTTACAATTTTTTCCAATCCTGGGCCAGTGAGATAGTTCAGTGGACTAAACACCTGCTTAGGCAAGCACAGGGACCAGGATTTGATCCCTGGTACCACATGTAGCACAGGACCTCCCCCCCACACCACCCCCAGGCACGCTGAGCCAGAGCAGGCCACCTAGACCAGGCATGGTGATACATGCCTATAACCCCAGCACTGGGAAGGCTGAAAACAGGAGGATCACTGCAAGTCCAAGTTGCACAGTGAGACCCTGTATCAAATACATAAAACAACAAAAAACACTTTTTGTTTCCAGTCCCCAGAGCAGGGCTTGCCATGGCAGCGCCACTTAGGGTACTGATGAGAAGTGTTAAGTTCTAATGTTTCCTGTCACAGGAAGGGACAGGCTAGGAGTGGGTGGATGTGTGATGTGGTGAAGGAAGTGGCTAAGCTAAGCAATATGGCCACACAGTGCTCCTGTAGCTGCTGGCTGCCTGTTTGCTTCTGCCTTGCGGAGAAATAATCAACAAGTCTTCATTGTGTGACAGCCCCTGGAATGCATGAAGTTACTGTATTTTCAGGTTAAGATACCCTAGATCATTTATTCTGCATTTGTTCAATAAATATTTAATTGAGCTTTCAAAAAAATAGTGATGCATGTGTACCTAGTGATGTAATATACTGATTCTGGAATGAAAATATGAATATATATATATATATATATATATATATATACACATATATATATATTTTTTTTTTGGTCTGTTTGAGACAGGGTCTCCCTATGCAGTTCAGGCTGGCCTTGAGCTTACTTTTGTAGCCCAGAATGGTCTCGAACTCACACCCATCCTCCTGCCTCAGCCTCCCCAGTGCTGGGATTCTAGGCGTGCACCACCACGCCCGGCTAGTGCTGGGCTTAGAGGCATGCACCACTTCAGATGTCTTGCCACTCATCCTCCACTCTGCATACAGGCCATGGATCACCCTAAATACTTTTGGCCTATGGGTAATGTCCCTTTTCTGTATCATAGACTTAGATGTAGGTACATCCTTTGCCACTCCAAGTCTCTCTTACACCAAGCTGAATCTGTACATGCTTCAACAGGCCTGGCTACACACAAGCTAAAAACTCCAGCTTCCATTATGGAACACCCTATCCTTCACCAACCTCAAGCCCTAGAAAAGTGCTACTACTCTGTAACTACCATTCATTGCTGATACACCACTTTTCCCTCTCTCTTTTTTAAAAGTATATCCTTATTTATTTTTTAAACTTTATGTAATGGCCGGCTCAGCCTGCCCTGGGGGTGGGGCTGGTACAGCATGTGGTCCCTGCAGGAGACTGTTAAGCTATCTCTCTGGCCCACCACTTTTTTCTCTTGACTAAAAGACAATACCTCTTTCATGAAAAAAAGATCCGTATCACATCACAGCCATACTCTACCTCTTTTTAACCATTAATAAGAAGGGCATTTACAATTCATTTTTTTTTTTTTAGTTTTTTTTTAATTATTTGTTTGCTTGTTTATTTTATGGCTAGCTCAGCCTGCCCTGGTGGTGGGACTGGCGCAGCATGTGGTGCTGGGGACTGAACTGCAGTCCCTACAGTCGCCTGAGCTTTCCTAAGCAAGCGCTTTAGACCACTGAACCATCTTGCCGGCCCCTACAATTCAATATTTTTTTTTAGCTTAACTTATTTAGCTTGCCCTAGGGGTGGGGCTGGCACAGTATGTGGTGCCAGAGATCAAACCACAGTCCCTGTGGTTGCCTCAACTTACCTAAACAGGTGCTTTAGACAGCTGAGCCATCTCGCTGGCCCCTACAATTCATTTTTTGACAAGAGTCTCACCATATAGTCCAGGATGGCCTAGAGCTTGCGGCAATCCCCTTGCCTCAGTCTCCTGAGTGCTGGGATCACAGGCATGTGCCACTACAGCTGGCTATAATTCAGTGTTTCTTCAGGGGAGCGACCACTTTCACAGCCGTCACGTGTCTTTTGCTACCTTGATCGGGCAATGTGCCTTACGACTCCAGGTTTGTTCCCTGCAGAAATCCAACATTCCTATGCCTTCTTTGTGCTATACTATGGTTTAGCTTGTGATAAACAAACTGCTCCCAACAACTAACCTTCCTTGATTCTCTCTTCTGCCTCATCTGAGCAAAAAGGGTGATCACGCTAATTCTCTTATGGTCTGGGAGAGATCACCAGAGGGATAGAAACAAGAACTACAGGGTTAGCAATAGCCTCGCACACCTTCCACAGCCTGAGCTTGCTAAAAAGCTATTACCTTAAAAGGTCAAATATGTTTCCTAGCTCTGGTAGCCCTCACAGAGCTTTATTTAGATATGTTGACTATAGTATAGGGAGGCCTTTGCATGGCTGTGGAAGAACTTTGTTACCATAGGAATGAACCAGGTACGTGTCAGGGACTGGGGAGATCGCTCCGTGGCACACGTGCCTGACTGGCAAGTGCAAGGTCGTGAGTTCAGACCCTGGTCACACACACACACACACACACAAGAAACACACCAGGTGTCATCCAACAAGCTATCCATACCTTCAGGAATTCCAATTGCACCAACAGGGGGCAAACAGTTGGCTCTCCTAGCTACCACCCTTCTATGGCTCATTAGCAACATTTTTCTTATGTTTAGAACCTCTCTACCTAATGGTCTCATAAAATTTCTCTTCCAAGAGTTAACAATTTTACTCACATAAGGTGGTTTCATAAGGATTCTAACCTCTCTGAAGCACCGAAGACCCCAACTATTCCCCTTCTCGGCCCTCAAAGTAGCTCACTCTTTCTACCTATGGCCACCTCCGATTCACCCGCATCTCACTTGCCACCCAGCCTGCGGTGCCAGGAAGTCCACCCCAAATCATCAAGTCCTACCCGAGAACCACGCACTCCTTTGCCCTTAAGTCAGGGGAGAGCTCCACACCCCCAAGACAAGGGTTGAGCCACTCTCAGCGGAAGCAGCTGCAGAGCCGACCACCGTGCTCACGTTCCACACAGATTTACCGGGAGTGCATCTCTCAGGGGAAAGTGAGAGGTAGCTAGGGACTCACAGCTTTTAACTTGGGCTAAAAGAAAGAAAAACAATTATTTACTTATTTATTAATGGGGACTGAATCCACAGCTTGGTCCTCTGGGGGACAGTATTTTTGGGTTTTGCTTCTGGAGTCAGGGTCTCACTCAGCATGTAGCCCCGGCTCCTTGAGCACCTTCCCAGATCTCTCTTCTGGAGACCTGAGCCTCCTAAGCTGTGCAGGTGCCCCCTCAACTCCTGGGCTCAGGCGATCCTCTTGCCTCAGCCACTCCAACAGCTAATACAGGCACTGGCTGAAAGCAAGTCTTCACTTGTGATGACACAGAGTGTGCGGTAGGACCACTCAGTCCAGTCTGTGAAACAGCCCAAGAGACAGCAAGGATAGCCTCCCCTGAGGCTGGTGGCCCAGGACAGCCCTGCACCTCATCGGCATCCCTCATTCCACCCTGCCTTCAGCACAATGATGAAGCAGTCCCATAATCTACATTCATTCTTCATTTTTTTTTTTTAAATTTTATTTATTTGTTTGCTTGTTGTGTTTATTTATTCATTTTGTGGCCGGCTCAGCCTGCCCTGGTGGTGGCGCTGGCACAGCATGTGGTGCCGGGGATCGAACTGCAGTCCCTGCAGTTGCCTGAGCCCTCCTAAGCAGGCGCCTTAGACCACTGAACCATCTCGCCGGCCCCATTCTTCATTTTTTAAAAAAAGCTTTTATTTACTTGTTACTGGGCCTTGCTACCCAGCTCAGACTCATAGTGATCTTCCTGTCTCAGCCTCTCTGGCACTGGGATTACAGGTGTGTGCCACCACACTGTGGCCGGTACAGTGCACTCGGGGCTCTGGGGATTGAACCCAGGTCCTTGAGCTTGCCAGGCAGGTACTTAAACTACTGAGCTATCTCCTCAGCTCCTCTTGTTTTTCCTTTAAGAATTCCACACAACAGTGTTGGTCTGGTTTAAACTTTTCACATCTAGACAAAACTATTTTTCCCCATATAAATTTCCTATGTTCTCATTTACTTTTTTTTTTTTTTTTTAAATAAATTATTTATTTATTTGTCTGTTTGTTCGTTTATTTTATGGCTGGCTCAGCCTGCCCTGGTGGTGGGGCTGGTGCAGCATGTGGTGCTGGGGATCGAACCGCAGTCCCTGCAGTTGCCTGAGCTTTCCTAAGCAGGCGCTTTAGACCACTGAACCATCTCGCCAGCCCCTCATTTACTTTCAAACACTATAAACACATTAATATTAAAACATGAAATGTTAGGAATAAAAAAATATGGGGTCCAAAACCCACAGTAATGAGGCAGCTCACAGCACAGGCTGCACATCACCCCAAACCTCAGCAGCAAGCTCACGTGGCGACAGGCAGACACTGCCAGGCCACTCAAGGCTCAGGATCCTGGGCTCCAGGCAGGTGTCAACAGCGCACTGACCCAATGCAAGACACACCGTCCCAAAGGAAGCCTGACTGGCCTCTGAGCAAGGCAGGTGCAGCCGGAGACAGTGTCCTCCCCAAGCAGCTCAGTGCTGTTTGGAGATAATACTGCTAATACTGAAAGCTACGCTTTGTCTGGATGTCGTCCAGAATCTGCTGCAGCTCCTCGTCTTCAAATCGCCCCTCCAGGCTGTAAAAGACCAGAGTGAGGTAATGATTAGCATTCTTTTCATAACCTGTGTTCCTTAAACATGGCAATCCTGCTGCTCCAACTGAGAGCAGAGATTACAAGCGTGTCCTACAATGCTGTCTTATGGACTGTCTAGATGTCTCCCAGAGTGCCTTGTGCTCAGTTTTTATATAAATAGCTGAATCTATGGGTGACTGACTCACAGTGCACTGCTCGGATTAAGGCTGAGTGACTGAATCAGTTTGCTGATTGGATTGGCACCACCCTTATTCCAGCACTGTAGAAAAGGGCAGAAAGGCCTGTTTCACTTTCTCTCCCTCCTCCCCCTCTCACCGTCCTTTGCTTTACCCACTTCCAGACACCATGAAAAGCCCCCTCTTGCTTGCTTTTGCTTTTACTGTCTTCCACCACCATGAGCTGTTGCCCCTCTGCCAGGCCACCCTCCCTTGGAAGCAGCTGATTATGGACTAAAACCTCCACAACTGTAAGCTAGATAAACTCTTCCCCCTTTAACTTTGGGTGTCAGGTATTTTGTTTCAACAAGGAGAAAGAAGCATCTGAGACACCCAACTTCTTTTATTTTTAACTTTATATGTGGTGCCGGGCATAGAACCACGGTCCCTGCGGTTGCCTAAGCTTGCCTAAGCAGATGCTTTAGACCACTGAGCTATCTTGCTGGCCCTGACACCCAACTTTTTGAAGCATCTTTCTATGTGAGCACCACTTACCCACTTAACCTCTACCTCTACTCTTTTGGTTTTTGAGACAGAGTCTCATGTAGTGCAGGTTGGTCTGGAACTTGTGGCAATCCCTCTTACTCAGCCTCCCAAGTGCTGGGATTGCAAGCGTAGGCTCAGCTACCTTTACTACAAATCCCTTTTCTCTTATAAAAAATTACAAACTTTTTTTTTTTTTTTTGTGGGACTGGGGATTGAACTCAGGCCCTTGCACTTGCCAGGCAAGTGCTTACTCTACTCAGCTATTTCCCCGGCCCTACAAACTATTTTAAACACATAAAATATAGCACTCTAGCACATCTCCAGCATCACTCCCTTTTTATTTTGGGACAAAGTCTTGCTAAATCACTCAGGCCCACCCCAAGCTTGTCTGCCTTCTTCGACCACTCAGTTAAGAAGGATTATAGGCCTATGCCGTCACATGTAGGTTCACACAGTCTCTGTACTGACTGCAACGATGCTGCATGTATGCATAGTACATACAACTTAAGTTCTTTAAATCAGTCTTCAAACTTTCTCATTTTTGTAGTACTGGGCACTCAACCCAAGGCCTTTGAACTGAGCTACAACCTTAGCTCATTTCATTTTCCATTTTTCTTTTTTGAGACAGGCTCTCAGTATGTAGTCCAGGCTGATTTCAAACTCAAATGAGTTTCCTGTCTCAGTCTCTGGAGTGCTGGGATTATGGGCATGTACAACACCCAGCTTTTATTATTTTGGGACAGGTTCCCACTAAATTGCCCAAGCAGGGCTCACACTATCCTCCTGCTTCAGTCAGAGTGCTGGGTTTATAGGAATGAGTCACCACACCCAGCTACTTGTATCATTATTGGTGGTGGTGGTGGGGGGGGTGGTGGTGGCAGATAGTTCAGTGGCCTAAGTGACTGCCTGGCAAACGCAAGGTGGCCTAAGTGACTGCCTGGCAAACGTTAAGGTCCCAAGTTTGATCCCTGGTACCACAAAAACAAAAAAGCAAAGCACATTATTTTTTTGGTGTGGAGATGGACTCCAAGGCTTCACACATACAAGAGCTCTACCAGTGAGCTATATCACCAGTACTATTTCATTATTTTTGGTGCTGGGGATCAAACTAGGGTCTAATGCATATTAAAAACCCACTCTACTCCTGAGCTATATTTTAACCTCACTTTTAAACTTCGTAAGATAGGCAAACATACTGTAGGTACACCCCTATAATTTTTTTCTATTAAAATTCATTACTTTTTTGGTACCAGCAATTGAACTCAGGACCCTGCACTTGCCAGACAGGTCTTTGTGCCACTGAGCTATATCACTGGCCTCATTTCTGCATGTGTTAATATTCCAGTTCATTATTTTACTACTGTACAATAAACACTATATGACAATGACTCATTTAACCACTCTGTTATCCAATTCCCGCTATCACTAAGAATGCAGCAACGAAGCAGGAATACATATAAGCCAGTAGAGGATGCACATCTTGAACTTTATTACACACACACAAGCTGCTCTCCAAAGTGACTGTACCGATCTGTGCTTCTACCATCAATGCACAAGGGCCTCAGCTATTGTGCATCTGTGCTACCAGTACGGGACAGAACCATCGTTTTTATACACTGTTAGAAAGGCACTCACATCTACCCAAATTTTAAATGCAAACGCTTTTTATTTTTGAGATAAAGTCTTGTTATGTAGTTCCAGCTGGCCTTGTACTCACAATGTAAGGCCCCAGGCTGGCCTTAAATTACTAGTGATCCTCCTGCCTCAGCCTCCCGCGCACTGGAACCACAGGAGTGTACCACCACATCCAGTCCTCATATACCTTTTAGACACAGTAATTTTGTTTGTAGGAATTTATTCAATACACATAGAACTTTTCAAAACTGGTACTAACCTTGGGATAAGAGCCTTGGACTCCTCGGCAGTCTCTGGGCAAAGGTTGGCCAAACAGGCCAACTCAAACTTATGCAGCTTTTTCTGGAGCAGCAAACTGGTCACAGAAGAAATTAAAACAAATTAATGGAAAAAAAAAAAAAAAACCCAACAGAATAAAAGAGATCAAATGCAGCTATAGGAGAAAAAGGAAGGTGTCTTGTTTATGGTCTTACATGCAAGCTGAGGATCTTATGGTGAAAACATTTCCTACCTTAAATGGGGAACTACAGTGAGAGTGGGCAGCCCACGGGACCAAACTGCTATACCACTGCAAGAAAACAACGGACGCCTCAGGGACCAGGTTGCCCCTTCCTTGGGAAAGACTTGTCGTTCTCTGTTCACCCAACTAGTCCTCTTTCTTATATTCTTTGTTATTATGTTTGTGTAAATACGTAGTGTTAGATGTCCCTAGTCTGCTGGATGTTTTCACATGGGAGTAATTACCTTTTAAAATAATCTAAAACAAATGAATACCGCTAACCTTGCTTTGTAAAAATTATTGTAAAATCTCTTATTTAAATGTACTAGTGGGCCGGCGAGATGGTTCAGTGGTCTAAAGTGCCTGCTTAGGAAAGCTCAGGCAACTGCAGGGACTGCGGTTCGATCCCCGGCACCACATGCTGTGCCAGCCCCACCACCAGGGCAGACTGAGCCAGCCATAAAATAAGTAAATAAAGAAACAAACAAATAAACAAGCAAACAAAAAAAAAAAAAAAAAGTACTAGTAATGCTCAGATTGTATAAAAGAATGCTGTAAATACAAACACTACCTTTTTTTTTTTGTTGTTGGGACCACGGTTCAAACTCACAACCTTATACTTGCCAGGCAGGCACTTGTGCCATGGAGCTATCTCCCCAGCCCCACAAATACTACCTTTGATCTTTGTGCCAACTACACCCCTGGAGTGCAATGAATTGACTGAGACTGGGCATGGTGGCACCCGCCTGCAATCCTAACACCTGTGAGGCTGAAAATAGGAGGATCACTACGAATCCGAGCTGTGTAGTAAGACCCAGCAGAGCTTATACTAAATACATTAAAAACAAAAACAAAAACAATAGCAAATACTTGCATACCACATACCAGATCCTAAAGTACAGTCTTTAAAGAATACAAGTTAAGGGCCGGAAGTATAGCTCAGTGGACTAAGTGCTTGCTTAGGGAAGTGCAGGGACCAGGGTTCAATTCCTGATCCTGCTGCCGCGCTAGCCCTGCTCTCGGGCATGCTGAGCCCATGATGGAGTCCGGGCACGGTGGCGTGAGCCTGTAATCCCAGTACTTGGGAGGCAGGAAACAGGAGGATCACTATGAGCCAGAGCTGTGTAGTGAGACCCTGCACAGAAAGAAAGAAAGAGAGAAAGAAAAGAGAGAAAGAGAGAAAGAAAAGAGAAAAGAAAAGGAAAGAAAACCAGTTGGTGTGGTGGCGTGGGCCTGTTACCTCAGCAAGCAGAGGCTGAGGCAGGAAGACGGGAGGATCATGAATCTTGTTTCCATGTATCTACGTCTTACAATGCAACCACCTATGACACGCTTGACTTCAGAGGCCTAGTTAGACTTCTAGTGGCAGCGCACACCTGCAACGCTGACGCATAGCTGGAGCAGTGGTTTGCAAGGTCCAGGCCAGGATCGACTACACAGAGAGATCTTGTCTCAAAAAATCTGTTTTGGGTCAGGGATGTAGCTCAGTGGTGCAGTGCCTACCAGGCAAGTATGAGGCCCTGAGTTTGGCTACAGTACTTTAAAAAAAATCTATTTTCTGAACACACCTATAGTCTTAAACTAGCTGGGAAGCTGAAGTGGCCACCTGACAGAGCCCTGCAGACCAGGATCACTGGGTAACGTAAGACCTTGCCTCAAAAGAAAAACAAACTATGAGTGGTGCGTACTTGCAATCCCAGAACGCTGTGAGGCTGAGGCAGGAACGCTGCTGCAAGTATGAGCCCTGTCTGGGCAATTTAGCCACTACCAAGACTCTATATCAAAATAAAAAATAAAAAAAGGCTGGAGACCTATCTCAATGTGAAGAGAGAGATATGTCTCTAGCCCTTCTTTTGAATCCCTAACGGTGGAAGAAAAAAAAAAAGTAAAAAACTGCAACAATATACTTAACACAAGCACTGTATTAGTCACTGTACAAAATTTAGAAAATACAGTGGTATACACCTATAATCGCAGCACTTGGAATGCTGAGACAGGAGGATCACCATGATTTTCAGGCCAGCCTGGGCTACACACGTGAATTCAAGGTGAGACTACTACAAAACAATTCTGTCTTGGGGAGAAAAAAAAAAATCGTATCATTAGCTAAAGAAAATTGAAGCTATCACCTCAAAATACCACTCAAAATATTTTGTCTTCATTTTGCAGTGAAAGGGATCAAAACCACAGGGAAACTATGAATTCTAACAATGATTCACATCCCTAGTTCCATTATTTATTTATTTATAGCGGAGATTTTGTTTTCTGAGACAGGGTCTCACTGTGTAGTTGAGGATGGCCTCAAAGGTATTTTTTTAACTATGCCCAGCTCTGATAACTGGATGATGAACCCAGAGTTTTATGTATGCTAAGCAGGCAGACTACCATTGAACTATATTTTCAACCCCTTTTATTCTGAAACAAGTCCTCACTAAAGTGCCCATTCTGGGCTCAAATTTGTGATCCTTCTACCTCAGCCTTCCAAGTAGCCAGGGCTATACATGGGCACTACCTTCACCTAGCCTACTATTAATCATCATTACACTAACTCATCAAATAGAATCATCTATCTATCTATCTATCTATCTATCTATCTATCTATCTATCTATCAATCATTTTTTTTTGCGGTACCAGGGATTGAACTCAAGACCTAATTCACTGAGCTATCTCTCTGCCCCCTCCCTTTTTTGTTTTTGCATCATAATATATTTAATTACTAGTAAATGTTTAAGTCAGTGATGGCAAACGTTTTTAGAGCTTTCAATAAGAACCAGCTATGGCACTTGTACCATGGGTTCACAGCCAGTGGTTATCTTTGGTTACTATAAACAACTCTCCCAGGGTTGGCAATCTAGCTTGGTGTTCAGGGTATGTTTCCCAGCTTTGATATTCAGAAAGAAAAAAAGGCTAAGGGGTGTACACAGTAGAGTGCTTGCCTAGCATAGGAGGCACTGGGTTCAATCCGTAGCCCAGTACCACAGAAAGAGAAAAGCAACGTGCAGCGCTTGCTGAACGGCTATCTGAAAGGGCTGAGGGCATAGCTCAGTGGTGCAGCACACATCGACTGAGCATACTGGAGGCATGAGATTCAACTCTAGAACCCAAACACAAAGCAAAACACACAGTGGTCACTTCACGCTCATCATTTTTATTGTATGTACTCAGTACATAGGAAGATGATAAATGTACATACCACACTGTAATTGTTTTTTTAATCGACATAGGTTTTTGTTTTCAGGCGGCCTCATTATCTGGTTCACCTGTCCAAATGCACGGTGACCTTCCTACACGCGCCTCCTGAATATTGTGACTTACAGCTCAGTATACCTCACCTAGCTAGTCCCTGGGATTGAATGTAGGGCCTTGAACACCAGGCAAGCACAATCTCTGAGCTACAGCCCCTTTCTAATTTCATACTGTGTCTTACTAAACTGCCCAGGCTGGCCCCATACCTGTAATTCTCCTGCCTCAGTTTCCCCAAGTACTTAGGATTACACCTACATACAGTAGTCCTTGACTATTTTGCACTTTGACTTTCACAGAATCAGTTCTACAGATTGTCAAAAAAATATTAATCTAAATTATTTATTGCAGGGGCTGAAGAGATAGTTCAGTGGTCTAAAGCGCCTACTTAGGCAAGCTTAGGCAACCGCAGGGACCATGGTTCCATCCCCTGCACCACATGTTGCGCCAGCCTCACCCCCATGGCAGGCTGAGCTGGCCATAACATACATACATACATAAATAAATAAATAATTCATTTATTGCAGATTTTTTGCTATATTATTGGATCTTGCGGTAAGGTACAATGCTATGTACATACTTATACGCATAGTATTTATGGTTTTAATTATTTGGGCCTAAACAATTTTAAAATGTATAAAATATATTAAGATGTTAATCTTAACATTATTAAGAGTATTAAATAAAAGTTAACTACTTCCAATTATGTTTCCTTAGTGGAAGAATACATACTTTTTTTAAAAATTTATTTATTATTATTATTTTTAAACCTCATTTATTTATGTTCTGGCTGGCTCGGCCTGCCCTGGGGGTGGGACTGGTGCAGCATGTGGTGCCGGGGATCGAACCGCAGTCCCTGTGGCTGCCTAAGCAGGCACTTTAGACCACTGAGCCATTTCGCCGGCCCAAGAATACACACTGTACCACTCGGCATATGTGTGTTGCTAAAATTACATAAGTTTACAAATTTATTTTATTTATTCTTTTTGAGACAGGGTCTTGCTATGCAGTTCAGGCTGGCTTTGAGCTCACTTTTGTAACCCAGGCTGGTCTCAAACTCGCACTGATCCTCCTGCCTCAGCCTCCCAAGTGCTGGGACTACAGGTGTGTACCACCACGCCTGGCCAAGTTTACAAGTTTAGAAAATGGTTAAGAGGGCAGATCAAATAGCTCAGTGGATTAAAGTGCCCGCTTAGGCAGATCCAGCAGATTCCCGGCACCTGTGCCAGCCCCACCCGCCAGGTGGGAGTGCTGTTATCGATTGAGACTGGCTATGGTGGCATACTCCTGTAATCCCAGCTCTTTGGGAGGCCGAACACAGATGGATCACTGTGAGTTCAATCTACATGGTGAGACCCTGTAGACTCTTACTTAAAAAAAAAAAAAAAAAAGAAAGAAAGAAAAGAAAATGGTTAAGAACTTCGCTTTTTAAAGTGTGGGAAAGGTTTATAAGAGTGTGGGAAGGGGCTGGGGAGATAGCTTGCCTGGCAAGTTCAAGGGCCCTGGTTCGATCCTCAGTACCACACGCCATGCCAGTAATCCCAGTGCTAGAGAGGCTGAGACAGGAGAATCACTATGAGTCCAAGCTGTGTAGCAAGACTCTGTGCCAAATAAATAAAAGACTTTTTAAAAAAGTGTGGGAGGGGCCAGCAAGATGGTTCAGTGGTCTAAAGTGCCAGCTTAGGCAACCACAGGAACCACGGTTCGATCCCCAGGCACCACATGCTGCACCAGCCCTACCCCCAAGGCAGGCTGAGCTGGCCATAATAGGAAAAAAAAATGTGGGAAGGGTTTAGAAAGACTTAAAAAAAATTACATGCATATACATATGTACGTATTTTTTTTAAGTCTTTAAATACTAAAATAAATAAATAATAATAATAAAATAAAATAAATAAAACATCACTACCTCACTGCTTCTCGGTTATCGTGGGGGTGTCTGGAACGTAACCTTTGTGAGGTGAGGGACCAGTGTACCACTATACACAGTCTTATAAACAATTTTAAATATTTTGAGGGTTCAAATACAAGGGTTCTCACATGGTAGACAAGCATTATATCACTGGGCATGTCACACCCAAGGCTCCCATTTTTGAATTTTTGACAGATTCATACTGAATGCAGAGATGATGCCGAGGAAAGAGGGCTGGAACCTGCTTGCAGATACCCTGCAGCCCAGATTAACACCAACTTGCCCTGGGCACCTACCTTCGGACACTGGCAATGGTCTCTCTGTTTTTGAAACGACTGAATCGAGCTGTGTAATTCAACGTTTTCATGAAGACCCCAGAAAGCTCCTGCTCATCCTCCGCACTTTCGTTCTGTTGCTTCCGATGCTCCAGAAGCATATGAACTTCTGAATTTAAAAGAGTCTCAGCTGTCTCGAACTCTGTCGTGAGAAGCGAAATGTCAGCCGAACACAGCCCTTCCAAAGCTGCTGAATGTTTTTGTCTCAGTATTTCCAACTTCACTCTCATCCATGCTTTGTGGGCCTCAGGAACAAAAGAGCTCTATGGGATACTAACACTGAGCTCATTTCTGATACCAATGAACCTTACCTGGACATGAAATTAACCCAACTGATTGTCCCAATTAGGCCAGTTACTGATTTTCAATCAGAGAACATCACCACTGCAGAAACTCATAACCCCCAGGGAGAAAACTCAGCGGCACGAGCACCTGCCTGCTTGGTGCAAAGTTCAGGTTTTGAAGCCCGATACAAAAAACAAGGTCTAAGCACCTACCTGGCAAGCACAAGGACTAGAATTCAATCCCTGGTAATGCATGCCCACCCCAGAACCCTAGCCCTGAAACCAGGCATGGTGGTGCACGCCTGTAATCCCAGCACTTGGGAGGCTGACGCAAGAGGATGGATGAGAGTTCAAGACCAGCCTGGGCTATCAAAGTGAGTGCAAAGCCAGCCTGAAGTGCACAGTGAGACTCTGTTTCAAAAAGACAAAAAAAAAATTAACCGATTTTTTTTTTAAGTGGGTGGGACAAACCCAGCTCTTTCTCAAAGATACACCCTGGCCCTTTTATTTTTTAAGAAAAAAAAAAAATCTTTTATTTATTTGGCATAGTCTTGCTACACAGCTTGGACTCTAGTGATTCTCCTGTCTCAGCCTCCCCAGCCCTGGGATTACTGGCATGGCCTGTGGTACTGAGGATCGAACCAGGGTGGGCCATACCTTGTTATCCACCTGTCTCCTAGAGTGTTGGAATTATAGGTGTGCGCCATCATGCATGGTTGAACCCATAATGTTTACACTTCCATAATGCTTCATTTTTTTAGGATTTTCTGGTCCAGAAATTGAACTTAGGACCTTGTGCTTGCCAGGCAGGTGCTGTGCCACTGAGCTATATTCCCAGCCTAACATGTCTACAATGCCACACAATAGGCTTTAATTTTTGTTTTGTCTTAAGATAGGATCTCACTATGAAGCAATTCAGGCTGGCCCTGAACTCAAAACGATATTCCCACCTCAGTCTCTCAAATGCTGGGATTACAGAAGTGTACCACCAGGCTCAGGGCTTCAATTTTAAGAACTGTTAGCTGGGCATGGTAGTGCATGCCTGCAATCATAGCACTCTGGAAGGCTGAAGCAGGAGGCCTCAAGTTCAGGCCCTGTCTGGGCAACTTAAAGAGTCCCTGTCTCAAAATTTAATAAAATGAAGCACCCTGCCTGGCAAGCACAAGGTCCTGAATTGGATTCCTGGTACTTAAAAAAAAATTAATGAAAGGGCTGTGCATGTAGCTCAGCGTGATGGTCCTGAGTTCACTCCTGTGTATCAACAAGAACAAAACAGTGCCCAATAAAAAAAAGCCATAGTGAAGAACATCCAAAATTACTTACAGTGTGGCATTTACATGTGCTACAGGAATGCTTATAATTGGGTAATCATTAATACCTGCATCAGAACAGGGTCCCAATTTTTTGAGCCAGTTGTCAAACTCACCTGTTACAACACAGGTGGGGGGGGGGGGAGACAATGCGGTTTTTAATGCAATCGAATAGGCATGCAAAAGCTATTTTGCACCTAAGTGCAACATAGATTGGGCAAAAACCTTCTTGGGAGGGTGAAGCAGAAGAATTGACCGCTGAGAGGCCAAGCTGAATCATATAGTGAGATCCTGATTCCAAAAAAAATGTTTTTAAGTAAAAAACCGGACGAAGGTTGTGGAGAAGCCGGGCGAGGTGGCGCACTCCTGTAATCCCAGAACTTCAGAGAATGAGACAGGAGGATCAGTGAGAGTTTGAGACTAGCCTGGGCTACAAAAGTGAGCTCAAGGCCAGCGTGAAATGCATTGAGAGATCCTGTCTCAAAAAAAAAGGTGTAGAAATCCAAGCTCCGTATAGTTCACGCAGAGTTCTTTTCTACAGCTGACTACTGACAAAAATCTGTCCTAGCCACTTTAGCTACAGCTTCGTTCATCTGACACATAGAAAAAGGTAGCAAGGGTCGCTGGCCGCGGAGAAACCCAAAGATGGGGTGTGGAAGCGAGAGAGCCTTCTCCGCAAGCTTTAAGCAAAAGCCCGCCGGTTCCACCTGCGCCTGGCGGGCCTTGCCAGCTCCGTGAGCCTCAGGGCCAGCCTGCCCAGATGCTGCTGCCAGGCTGTGGAGACCACGCAGCGGCGGGTAAAATCTGTCACCCTCGGCTCGCACCTTTGGGAAAGATGAGTTGCGAAGCGTCCTCTTCCACGTCGCCAGCCCGAGGATCACTGCCGCCTGCCGCCATCGCTGCGACGCTCAATCCGAAGGCCGCCGGAAAGGGAAGTGGGAAGCTGCGCAGTGACTCTCGGGAAAAGGGGCGGGCAGAGTCACAGGGAGGTGTCTGCCGTCTAGTCCAGCGCCCCCTACCGGTGATTCGGGGGTGCAGTTGCTGGCCCGTCCGGGCAAAAGCGCTCTATTTTTTTAAAACTTTGTGCATATGTATGTATTTTATGGCCGGCTTAGCCTGCCCTGGTGGGGGGAGTGGGACTGGTGCAGCGTGTGGTGCCGTGGCTCGAACCGCGGCCCCTGAGATTGCCTAAGCTTTCCTGGCGCTTTAGATCATTGAGCTATCTCAGCGCCCCAAGCCATCTTGCCTCACGTCCCGCTGTTTGTCTCTAGATTCTTCTAGGCAGAGGGCGGGCCATAGGTGCGGTGAGTGCGCTACATGACCTTCATGGAGAGCTGGTCAGGTGGGTTCGCAGAAGCGAACAATGGCTTCTCTCCCCTTGACTTAAGCATTTAAAACATTTGATTTCTGTTGGATTATCTAGTATTTCTGGACAAGAGGAAATAATACTGAGACGCCTTTACTACACGGGTAGAGGGTAAGTAGAAAATTAAGCAAATGAAAAATAGTGCTGCTTTCCATTTCAAGGAAAAAAGTTTTACATGAATGTGTGAAGCTGTGGGTGTGAAGTTTGGCTCTAGCCAACAGTACTTATGTAACCTGTCAATTTAAAAAATAAGTAAATTGAGATATCAGACAAGAATAGTTATTTGATTTGTAAGTACAATCCTGTTTTGTCAATTTTGGTTTGTTTTGGATTGGTTTTGGGGGTTTTTCTTGAGACAAGGTTCTGCTATGTAGAATTTGTAATCCTCCCTCAGCCTCCTGAGCATTGGGGGACACAAAGGGGCTTGTTCTCCCTCTTGTTGCTTTTGCTGTTTTCTGCTGCCATGACTGTTGCCCCTCTGCCATGTGCCACCTGCCTTGGAGCCAGCAGATTATGAACTAAAACCTCTACAAACTGTGAACTAAATAAACTTGTTCCTCTTTTAAAAAAGAAAAAGAAGTGGACCTGGAACTCTGTAGGACTCACTCTTCCTCTGTTGGTCCCTAGCCCTTTCCCATAGCACTTAACAACTCACTGGACCTCATACTATCCTGGCCCAAGAGCTAGCTTGCTACCCGACGCTTCATATCTTCTGCACATACAGAGCAGGACAAGAATCAAAAGAAGGTGGAGATACCCGGTGTGGTGGTGCACGGCTGTAATCCCAGCACTTGGGAGGCTGAGGCAGGAGGATCAGTGCGAGTTCAAGACTAGCCTGGGCTATAAAAGTGAGCTGAAGGCCAGCCTGAACTGCATAGTGAGACCCTGTCTCAAGAAGACAAAAAAAAAAAAAAAAAAAA
>PVKN010000467.1:49724-75986 GCA_004027915.1 Capromys pilorides | reverse complement strand
GGCATGCGCTTATGCTGCTGCTGAGCTATATCCCTGGATTCAAGGAGCCATTTTGTGGAAGAGGAAGGGGCCATAGTGGGTGGGCTGTTACCAGGGCTGAGGTGTCACCATAGGTGCACAATGCCTTCTACTCAAATGCCACCTAATCCATAAGTGCCTGACTCTTTGCTATCCGTTAAGCTTCATGCCACCCTCCTACAGGGGACCCCACGTTTCCATAAAAGGGAAAGGGTTGAGGTAAATGCTACATAGTATGAGGAACAGTGTTCATCTCCCCATTCCTCCTCTGGCACCACCCACTCTCTAGCCAAGGGTGGTGGGTGCAGGTATCAGAGACAAGTCCCATTCCCGGTTAGGTTGTCAATTGTTATACACCTCCTGTTGGTCTGTCCTTTGGGAGCCTCTGCTTTTTGTTTTTTTGTTTTTTTTTGGCACATTAAGGTCTTGCATAGTGTTAGGGTTTTTTTTTTTTGGTACCAGGGATTGAACTCAAGACATTGTGCTTGCCAGGCAGGCACTTATGCCACTGAGCTATCTCCCCAGTCCAACAACTTGATTTAGTTTAGTTTTACTTTTATAGTATTTGTCTTTTTTTTTTTTTGATACAGGGTCTCACTATGTAGTTCAGACTTGTAGTGATTTTCCTGGCTCATCCTCCTCAGCACTGGGACTATAGGTGAGGACCACAACACCTGGTTCAGGGGCTGGAGGGTCAGTATGGCATGTAGTACCAGGGATCAAACTTGGGAACTTGTGCTTGCCAGGCAGGCACTTAGGCTACGAGCTATCTCCCTAGCCAGATCTTACATATTGTGATCCCAAAGTCAGAAGTTTCTTTTCTTTCTTTCTTTTTTTTGTCTTTTTGAGACAGAGTCTCACTATGCAGTTCAGGCTGGTCTTGAGCTCACTTTTGTAGCTCAGGCTGGTCTTGAACTTGCACTGATCCTCCTGCCTCAGCCTCCCAGTGCTGGGATTACACGTGTACGCCACCACGCCTGGCAATTAAGCCAGAAGTTTCAATGGAGAATTACAGGGTTGGGGTGACTATTGGGCCCCTCAACATCACTCCAGTCAACAAAGCTACACAGGCCGGTGGGGGTGGGGGTAGTTAACATCATGATGTGTCCTGGTAGGATTTCAAGACTTTGGGGGTGACTTACCAGAGTCTGGTCTACACCAGACTGAGGGGTGGACTGGGGGCACCTTAAAGTGTCCTTTCTTGCCTATTTTATAGATGAGAAGACTGAGGTTCAAATAATAATAGTACACTGCCTGCTCTGTGCCAGGCAGTCTGTAAGCAGCATTAACTTCAGTTCATCCCTTATATTCCTTTTTTTTGTCTTTTTGAGACAAAAAAGGGTCTTGTTATACAGTTCACGCTGGCCTTGAGCTCACTTTTGTAGAGCAGGCTGGTCTTGAACTTGCGCTGATCCACCAATCCTCCTGCCTCAGCCTCCCAAGTGCTGGGATTACAGGTTGGGGCTGCCACGCCCAGCTTTAGTTCTCTCTTTATTCATGAGAAAATTTCATTCCCTTAACTTTCATGCCTCAGTTTCCTCATTGGTAACAAGGTTATGATAATACCTGCATGTACTTTCCAGAGTTGCAGAGGGAGTAAACAAGGGAAGGTGTAGCTAGAGCTTAGGAGGGGCCTTCATGGTGTGGGAGCAATAAGTGACTTCAAGAATATTCTTGCTTGGGGCTGGTGAGATGGTTCAGTGGTTGAAAGCACCTGCTTAGGAAAACTTAGGAACTGGAAGGACCGCGGTTCAATCCCCGGCACCACATGCTGTGCCAGCCCCAGCTCCAGGGCAGGCTGAGCCAGCCATAATACAAAAGTAAATAAATAATAAAAAAAAAAGAATATTCTTGCTTGGGGGTGCTGGGGAGATAGCTCTGTGGCACAAGTGCCTGCCTGGCAAGTGCAAGGTCATGAGTTTGAACCATGATTTTGCCAAAAAAAAAAAAAAGAATATTCTTGCTGGATGCATACTTTCTGTGGCGGGCCTCTGCCATCAGTGTCCAGGGTAGATGTGTCACTGAGCCTGGCCCCCAAGTTTTCTTGGACTGGATCCTGGCTGCTGGCAGACCCAGGCCAAAGACAGTCGGAAACTCTCACTCAATTTTCCAGTTCCTCCTATACTTGAAGACCTGGAACTGCCTCACCCCACTTCCGGTCCCCAGGCTCCCAGGGGCCCAGGTGGCTGTTCCTGAAGGTGTCAGCTCCTGCTCTGGGATGAGACTTTCATCCTGGGTTAAGAGACTGACGGGTCTGGGCTGAACCAATAAACTGCCCCACCCGTGCTGGGAGGACCCCTGGGCACTGGTGTAAACTGAGTCATGGGGGGGTGAGAGGTTGAGTCATTTGGCTTGTGAGCAGTAGCCAAATGGAACAGAGGTTGCCTGCGTGGGGTTCCTGGCCACACCTCATCAAGCTCCAACCTTCAGGCCCTTCAGGCACACAGCAGGCCCCTCACTCTGGGATGAAGGAACAGGGCCAACCCAGCTTCCTGAGAGGCAGGACCCTGAAGCAAGGCTCCTAGTAGCGAACGCACGCGTGCGTGCGTGCGTGCGTGCGTGCGAGAGAGCGTGCGTGCGAGAGAGCGCGCGCGCGCACTCGCGCCTTGTTGGGGGAGGTGAATGGTTAGACGGGAAAGGGAGGCTCCGACTGGAGAGGGATTGGGGTTTGGAAAAGTGTCAAAGCCCCTGAGGGATTCTGGCAGAATGCTTCACTGCCCTCTCCCGGCCTCTGAGGGGTTGGCGGGCTTTCTTGCAGAAGCCAGCTCTCTCTTGTTGGGGGGGAGGAGGCGGGGGGGGGGGGTGAGTCAGGGCTTGTGCTGTATCTGGCTGTGCTCCAGGTACCCCCCCCACCCCGGAAGCTTAGGGACCCAGGACATAAGGTCCCAGAAACCAATTTAGAGTTTGCCTTAGAGAAGCGTCTGCCCCCTCAGCCCAGAGCTGCTCAGGGTTGAAAGTCCCCATCACCAAGGTGTGTAAAACACTCCCAGGAGTTGTGGAGGCTGCCAGACTATTCCTAATCTTGACTTTGTCCAAGTTACATAACTTTTTTTTTTTTTTTTTTTTTTTTGAGACGGGGTCTTGCTATACAGTTCAGCCTGGCCTTGAGCTCACTTTTGTAGCCCAGGCTGGTCTTGAAATCGCACTGATCCTCCTGCTTCAGCCTCCTAAGTGCTAGGATTACAGGCGTGTGCTGCCACGCCAGGCTACATAAAATCTTTTGGCCTCAGTTTCCCTATTAATAAAAGGAAGGCTGTGAGGAATGAAGAGAATGCCCGAGACTGAGGTCTGTGTGCAAATGCATTCTTGCACGCCTCGGTTTTCTCATGAAGTGGGTGAGAAGGGGTACTAAGGGGCCTGTGTCCAAACCCCACTTTGGTTTTCTCCTCCAGTGAACACACTGGGAAGTCTTGTCACCCTGCCTGGCTGTCCTACGTAGCCTGGGGTTTGTTACTTCCTATCAGGAGGCCAGTAAACAAAAATAGATAGGGTAGGAGGGTTTCTTGGCCTGGTGCACTTGGGTTTACTTCTCAGTGCCTGGGGGATCCGCATCAGAGAAGCGGGGATCAGAGAAGTGGGGAGTTTCCCTCTCAGATGAATCAGCTGTGACCCAATCCTAGTCCCTGCCAGAGCCCCTCCCACCTGGCAGGAGTGGGACACAGCTGCCTCCAAAGGGAAAATCCCCCAAATCCTGCCAAACTTCTGGCTGAAGTGTCTTCCAACTCAGACTGTTTCCTGTCCTCCTAGATCCTCACCCCCTTTCCCCAATCCCCTAGGTTGGAGTTGGGGATCAGGCCGAGTTGATCCCCTTGGACAGCTGATCTCATGCTCCCTCGCTGGACCTGTGACTTTACAGTGCAAATAGTACAGAGGGAGACTCCTCTGATTTTTCTGGCCTCAGTCATCCTCCTCTTCATTTTACAAAACGAGCAGAGGACAGGGGGATTGTCCAGGTTTGGTCAGCCTACTCTGGGCCTGGGATAATTCCCAGATGTCAGGTAGCCAGGAGCCAAACAGACAGAACAGCGCCCTCTGCTTACTGGAGGCTAGGCTTTGGGAGCCCTTGCCACACACAGAGGTCTGTCTACACTGTAGGCATGGAGCCTCTTCCTGCCTAGGAAAGCCTACTGGCTGCACTGTCATACTGGATCTCTTTCTTTTATCAGTATCAAAGGGAACCTGCTTCGGCGAGTCTGGCTCCTGGTAGCTCTGAGGATCCAGCCTACACGCTTTGCAACTTAATGCTAATTCCTCACTGGGTCTCACTTATTTCTGCCACGTCTTTGCTACAGACACTGGGGCTCAAGCACACACTATGGGTGGACTTGGGTGACCTAGATTCAAGTCTTGGCTCTGCCACCTACTGTCTCTGTAACCTTGAGGCACTTATTGACCCCTGGGCCTCAGTTTCTTGTTTTACAAAATAACAATAATAGACTCAAAGGAAGCTTAGATGAGATAATGTAGGTCAACTCTTACTACAGGGTCTGGCTGTAGTAAAAGTTGACAGAATGAGGAGACTGAGGTCTAGAGGCAGAGAGGGGCTTGCATTGCATTACATTTATTGAAGAATGTTTATTCAGCAACTGCACTGGCCTAGACCCTGTGTTGGAAGCTGAGGTTACTCTTGGAGATAAACCACAGCCACTGCCTTTGGAGGACCCAGACACACTGAGAGCCAAAGGTGGGGAGGGTATCTTGGGAGTGTGGGAAATGTGCTGGCAACGAGGGTGAAGACACATAGCGGAGGGTCCAGGACGAGGACATCTGAGCCAGTGGATGAGGTGTGGAGGCAGCCAGGAAAGTGGGTGGGGGCAGCCATGCATGGTGGTACATGCCTATAATCCCAGAACTCTGGGAGGCTGAGGCAGGAGGATCATGAGAACAGCCTGGGCAAGTTAGCAATTTAGCAAAATCATGTCACAAAAAACACACCAAAATTAAGGATGTAGCTCAATGTGAAAATATTATGTTCAGAACTCAGTACTAGAAAAAAAAAAAAAAAAAACTAGAAAAAAAAGCCAGGCATGGTGGTGTACACCTGTAATCTCAACGCTCAAGAAGCTGAGGTAGAAGGATCGCAGAGAAGTCAAAGGCCAGCCTCGGCTACACAGCAAGACCCTGTCTCAATACCAAACCAAACCATACCAGACCTTGAAAAAGAGTAGGGGAGGTCAGGCCTAGCTGGCAGAGGTCACAACGAGCAAAGGCCAGAGAAAGGCCATACTTGGCTCATGATCTTGGAATAAGGATGAGCAGGGAATGAAGATGGAGTGGGAAGAGATAACAGGGGCTAGGTCTGCATCAATTGCTTCCTCCCTACCCTTAATAATTTATAGTTTTTCTAGGGTCAGGGCTGAAATCTGGACACTTCTCTTGCCTGTGTGGATATGCCCGGGTATGTGGCTCAAGGACCAGTGGAGAGAGCTGTCAATGAGGGGATTACATAAGTCAACACAGGCTTCTGTGATCAGGGCTGTGTAGCATGAGTTCTACCAGATGGAAGGCTGGAGGCCTAGGCAGATGCACCCAAAGGAAGCTGGGACAGGCAGTGCAGGCCAGGTCAGTGTGGACCCTTCAGGGTGGACTTTGCCCTGAAGGTTGTGGGCACCCAAGAGGGGTTTTGAGGAGAGAAGCATGGGCAGCTCTGTAGGGGGATCTGTGGTCCCAGTTGTGGGAGAAGGGATATGGGACAAGGAAAGAGGGAGACTATTGCCATGGTTTGGGAGAGAGACAGGGAGGGGTGGGCCAGGTCAGGGCCATTAAAATGGAAAGGATGAGTGCAACATGCTTTGCTAAAGAACCCACGAGGGCTTTCCCAGGATCCTTCACTCCAAGCCTTGCCTTACTTTGGCTAAGGCAAGGGACTCATGATCTGAGGCAGGCAGAGCACCAGGTCCCAACTCAGAGACCACCACCTCTGGGGACTTCCCAAGGATGGGCTTAAGGGGACTCAGCCCTGGGGAAGCTCTGGGTGGGAAGGAAGCTGGGGAAGGGGCTGAGCCAACATCTTATGACTCAGCCACTTCCACCCAGTCAGCCCAATGGCATCTCCACTCCCCTGCTCCAAATTCCAAATTAGTGAGGCTGCTGGAGGCTGAGTCAGCCCTGGCAAGGCACTTTGAGCAGCATCACAAAGGGCTGCCAGTCCCTGATGGCTCACAACCAAGGCAGATGGGGGGAGGTGGGTGCAGGAGCCAGGCTCCCGGAGACGGCAAACTCTGGAAGGCTACAGCAGCCTAAGTGGAGGAGGGCACCTGCCCACACATCGATGTGCACCGTGGGCTGAGAGCTAACTGCAGGTGAGACTTTCTTAAGGTCAGGGGCCACACTCTGCCTGAGGTACTTAGGGGCTTGGACAGAAGTCCCAAGTCTGCACAAGTCTGCGAATTACCCTGAGAAAACCTTTCCCCTCCTGACCTCAATTTCTTTGATTATAGGGTGGGGCCAGGACTTTCTTAAAGAGGTCACAAGAGTTCAGTGATACAAGTGAATTCAACTGCTTTGCAAACTGCCTGGTGGCCCCAGCTACCGTCAGTGGCCTGTCAGGAAAAGCAAGCACAGATGTTAGGGTTCTAGAGATATCCCCTTATGATTATGCAGATCATTGGATGTGTAAGGATGTCAAACCAGGGTGCTGAACCCCAGCCCATCCTCTGTTCAACCTGTGCTCCCTGGCAGGGCACTGCCAGGACTGAGTGAGCAACTTTCTGCAATATGCACAACCGCACCCTTGGGCCTTCCTAGAAAAGTCAACTCTTAGCTTATAGGGGAGCTACGGAGAAAGTGACTCCTATTTTTGGATGTAGGTTAGCTTTGCAGAGGTTCTGAGTGGCAGATCACCTTTACCCTTAACAGTAGCTTATTATTGGGATGAGGGTGGTTGGGGAGGAATCTTTCCTGGTCCTGCCTCTCTTTAGCAACCACTGAGATGATATCTTATTTTATATCGTTGAAAGAATCAAGGGCCTTCATATTGTGCTACATACCCAGCCCTTTTATCCTTTTTTTGAGACAGTCTCACTATGTAGTTCAGGCTGGCCTTGAACTGGCATTGGGTCCTCCTGCCTTAGCCTCCTAAGTGCCACCATGTCTGACAAACCTTTTCTATTTTGAGGCAAGGTCCTGCTAAGTTGCTAACTTTCAATCTTCCTTCCTCAGCACCTAATTCAAGACAGAATTATAAAAAATATTCAAATCAGGAGTAGCAATCCTAGCACTTGGGAGGCTGAGGCAGGGAGACTGACCTCAGCTGGAGGTAGGCTGGGCTGTGAGTTCAAGGATGGATTGAAGTACACAGTGAGACCTTATCTCAAAAAAGCAAAACCAAGGGCCAGCAAGATAGCAGGACCTGGATTCAATCCCTGGTCCCACATGCCAGCCCAACTGGCTAGCCAGCTGGCCCCACCTCTGGGTTCACTGAGCCATCAACCAAGTCTGGGTGTGGTGGCACACGCCTGTAATCAAAGTGCTGGGGAAGCTGAAAACAGGAGGATCACTGAGTCCATGTTGTGTACGGAGGTGGAGATGGCACTGTGCTATTATCACTATTCTTCCTGCTTAAATTTAAGACCCTGTACCAAATACATCATGAAAATGAAGAGCAAAACCAAACAAAAATCCAAATCAACAAAAACCGCCAAAACAATTAAAAAAAAAAAAAAAAGATACAGACCCAAACTGGGTTTTATTGAAATGCCAGGAGCAGGCACATGTCAAGGCAGCCAAGGGAGAAAGGTGATGCAGGTCTGAGTTGGCAGGGAGGTCCCATGTCCACAATTCTGCATCCCCTCTCTGCCAGGGGATATGTGAGCACAACTACCCTCCAGAAAATGGCATGCTCGGTCCTGCAGGGTCCCTGTTTCAAGGGTTATGATGCCTCCAAGGAGAGGGACTGGAAGCACTGTTTTCCCCTGTATGAGGGTTGGAGGTAAGGGTGACCACGGAAGGCTCTCTTCCTGAGAATCTGCACCCAATCTGTGGTCCTGGGTAGTGGAAGAGAACAGCACGGAAGAGGCTGAGATCCCAGCCCTCAGGGAGCAAGAGCGCCCAGGCTCTGGGAGCTACAATCAGTCCTTAAAAGAGGGCAAAAGTTCAAGAGACTGAAGATGCAGGCAGTGCCTGAGTGACCTAATCCTCACTGCTTTTCGGGGTGGGGAGGTTTGGCCTTCTTGGGACAAGGAGAAGGAAGACAGCTGGATGCATCCCCAGCAATCGGGGCAGAGAACAGTCTTTTCCATTTGGCCCCCCTAGGTAAGTTCCACATTGTTGGCCCGGTCCAGCACTCGAGAGCCACGGGCATTGCCTCCAAGTTGGAAACGGCTTTCATAGAGAGTGGGGCAAAGGTGCCAGCGGTTGGCACGGTAGATGCCCAGGTAGGTGTAGACATCTGGCTTGTAGGTGAGCAGGCACTTAATACCCGCTGCACGGATGGCTGAATCGGCCTCCAGTACACCCAAGCGGTCCGTGAAATCATCAGTATAAACGCAGATGACCTGGCGCCCACCCTCCTTGGCCCGTGGGCTCACCTTAGCTACCTGAAGCCGGCCTTCAACCACAGCTCGGGCAATGCCAGCCCAGGCATGGTCCAGCTTGAAGCCAGGTGCCAGGTGAATCAGCCACTTGCCTGAGAGCACGTGGTGGGTGATGGCCAGCTGGCGCAGGGTACCAGGTGTAATGGGTCGCCCGCTCGTCTGCAGAGCCTCCCAAGCTGCCTGTAGGCCTTGCACATCACCCGAGTTGGGGGTGTAGCCCTGCCCATAGGCTGCAATCCAGCCTACAGGCTCAGAATTGGGTGAACCAGGGTCTCCATAGCGGGTAACTTGTGATGGTGGGTACTTGGCTAACCAGCCATCCAGTTCAGTGGCAGGTGTGGTGCGAGCATCAAACACCAGCCAAGGGTCCATGTCAGCTGCCATGGCCTCTGCTGCAAGGTGCTCCGCGGTGAAGCCATCCTCCCGACCACCTGGAGAGTCTTCTTCTTCCAGCTCTTCACCTGGCTCCATTCTGCAAGGAGGGCACTCAGTCAGGGCACTTTCTTAATATTAACTACAACCTGCTAAGTTCTATCCAGGTGTCAGGAGTGGGCTAACAAGATTTGTGGTGAAAATTAAATGCCTGAGGTGGAGTGAGGGCTATTTAGGCACTGTGCTATTATCACTACTCTTCCTGCTTAAATTTAAGTGGTGCTCAAAGAACAGGGATTTGCCCAAGGTCACATCCCTAGCGCTCGGCAGAGTCGACAGGGGAACGCAAGGGCGGTAGCAGCTACTCGTGGCCCGACGCAGGCAGGCAGGTATCCGAGCGCTCAGATCTCGTAAGTGCAACTCCGGACGCAGGCCCGAGTCAGGCCTCCCGGGCCACGCTCCAGGGCCCACTTAAAACCGGGACGTGGAGGCTCACAGCGTGCAGTGATAGGCCTGAGGACACTGAACAGTGCCGGGACTCGAACTCGGGTTAGTGAGAACCTGCGCGAGGGCCAAGCTCCAGGTCTGTCGCACCCGCCGCCATTAGTACCCACGGCCTGAGCGAGGCCCTCGTCCCGGCCCTGCCCCTCCCGCAGTCCCTCAGTCACCTCCGGCCTTCGCTGCGTTCGGCGCCGGCCCAACTCCGGGCCCGGCTGCGCTCCTGCTGGGGCTCCGCGCCGTCGCCGCCCCCCAGCCCCGCCACGGCCGCAGCTGCAGCCGCCATCTTACCACCCCGCCGCCTCAACAACAACTTTATAGACAAGTGCAACCAAGGGGAGGGGCGCCGAGCCGGACCAGAGAGCTGCGGGGCGGGGCCCGCGGGGGAAAGGGGCGCGGCGGAGGGCGGGGCTGCCGGGGGCGGTACCATTGCGGGGAGCCGGGGAGAGACCGGCCCACAGAAGGCCGGGCCAACGTTCGCTCTTCGGGCGGTCGCTCGGGCAGGAGACAGTGGCGTGCAGCTGCACTGACGTGCAACGCCCGGCAGGCTCGGGGAGGAGCGGCGCTAGGACCCCGAAGGCCCTGGCGGGGGCAGAGCGGACGGCACCAGGACCCGGGGGAACGGTGACGGGCGGGCGGCGAGCAGGCCCCGGGGCCGGGAGGCTTCGGGCGGCGGCGGCGCTGGGCCCGGCGCGGCGGGAGAGGCCCTGAAATGCCGAGCAAGAAGAAGAAGTACAATGCCCGCTTCCCGCCGGTAAGCACGTGGCCAGGCTGGGCGGGAGCCGGCCGGGCTGTGGAGAATTTGGGGCCGGGGCTCCACCGGGGGTGGGGGGCGGGCGTATCTCGGTGTCTGGGGCCCGTTCGCCCCGCCCCTTCCGTGCCCTCCGGGCTCCCGTGACCCCCGCCCCCTTCCTCCCGGGATACCCTCTGGCTACACCCCCACTCCTTCGGGGTTGGGGGCCGAAGGTGAGGGCGTCCGAACTCGGTCCCTTTCCTCAGGCACGGATCAAGAAGATCATGCAGACGGACGAGGAGATCGGGAAGGTGGCAGCGGCTGTGCCTGTCATCATCTGTATCCCGTCCGGGGCTGCCCGGGTTGAGGGGCGCGGGAGGGGCAGGGCACCACCCCTCTCCGCTTTCTCCTTGACGCCCCTCAGCCCGGGCGCTTGAGCTCTTTCTGGAGTCGCTGTTGAAGAAAGCCTGCCAAGTGACCCAGTCCCGCAACGCCAAAACCATGACCACGTCCCACCTGTGAGTGGCCGCGGAGCTGGGCGGGGCAGCGTCCTGACAGTCAGGGAGGCGAGAAGCTGCGGGAATCCACGAGGCCACAGACTTTGGTGGAGAGGGGTTAGGAGCCCGGGGCAGGGGCACAAGCCGACCAAAGCAGGTGGGCGGAGGTGGAGATGGTCAGGGAGTTTTCCAGCTTCGTTCTCCTGACATCCAGGGCCACTGGTTGAGGGCCTCAGTGTCCGGGCCCCACGTGAGTGCCTTCTTTCCTGCCTCTTCCAGGAAGCAATGCATTGAGCTGGAGCAGCAGTTTGACTTTTTGAAGGACTTGGTGGCGTCGGTGCCTGACATGCAGGGGGATGGGGAAGACAACCACATGGAAGGGGACAAGGGTCCTCGCAGGTGGGGGAGTCAGGGCGTGGTATGCAGGTGGAGATGGCCAAGGCCACAGGGGTTGGGGGTGGTTGGGGGATAGTGGAGGAGTGGGGAGACCTCTGGGCAGATGGACTATACCTTCCCGAAGGGGTCGGAAACCAGGCAGCAGTGGTCGGAAGAATGGTGGAATGGGAAGCAAAGGCAAGGACAAGAAGCTGTCGGGGACAGACTCTGAGCAGGAGGTGAGTGAGATCCCCAACACTCTGTCCTGCCTGGTGGTGGTAGAAAGGATAGCTGTGCACCAGGCTGAGCTGGCAGGAGGCTGATCTCATCCTTATCTTGACCTCTTTTTTTTTTTTGTCGTTTTGAGACGGTCTCAGCTATGCAGTTCAGGCTGGCCTTGAGCTCACTTTTCGTAGCCCAGGCTGGTCTCAAACTCTCACCGATCCTCCTACCTCAGCTTCCCAAGTGCTAGGCTTACAGGCATGCGCCATCATGGCCTGGCTTTATCTTGACCTCTTGTGCTTTGGGCTGTGTGTGTTAGTGGGGGCCCTAGAAGTCTGCTGCTGCTATTCCTGACACACCTAGGGCTCTGTACTCCCCAGTGGTGGGTTTTGTGCCTCTGCTTGTCAATTTTGACCCCTGCTGTGCTCACAGGATGAGTCTGAGGACACAGATACTGATGGGGAAGAAGAGACACCTCAGCCTCCAGCCCAGGCTAACCACCCTCCTGCCCCCTTTCAGAGGTAAGCAGAGGGGACTAGTGGACTCTAAGATCACTTGGCTTATTGGCTGGTTTCCCTTCTATTTGAGTGGCTATCTATTTTTCTGGTTGTGGCAGATTTGGGGGATGGGAAGGAGTAGAAGAGGGCAAAAAGCAGGGGACTATTCTCTGAATCAGTTTTTTCCCTATTCTGGTCAGGGTGGTGGGTGGATTGGGTAGGGGCCATGTGATCTACTTTGAAAGTTTTATTTGGAGCTTGGCTGTTACAGAAGATGGTGGGAGTTGGGGCATGGTAGTGCACACCTGTAATCCCAGTACTGGGGAGGCTGAAAACAAGAGGATCACTGAGTCTGAGCTGTGTAGTGAGACCTTGTACCAAATACATAAAAAATAAGGTGGGGGCTTCACAGCTGCCTCTCTAAAGGGCAGAGTAGAGCCCCGGGCAGGGATGGTGTCAAACACGGCCTGATTTTCCTCCTGCTTTCTGTTCTGCAGCCCTTCTGCCCCCTTTGCGCCCTTTGCTTCTACTCTGCCTTTGCCCCCAGCACCACCCGCTCCCTCAGCACCCGATGCAGAGGACGAAGAGGACTATGACTCCTAGCGCCCTCTGCCCCCCAGGCCATACCCCCTTTTAGTTGGTTTTAGTTGCTCTGGGGGGAGAAGAGAATATGGAAGTGTTCTTAAATTTATTAATAAAACAATAAAAGGGAATGTTAGTGTCTTCCCAGCCTGTGTTCAGCAGTTTATGGATACTTTCCCACCCATCTCCAATGAGGAGCTGGGGCCAGTAACAGTGGTGGCCCTCCAGTGGTTGAGTGAAGGGGGAGTTACCTGGGAAAGCTGGAGGCCATAGAGGGCTGATGGGAGGAAGTGACCCAGGGCCTGAGCCAGCAGGTGCTCCTAGAGTGGGCTCACTGTGCTGTGTGACCATGGGCAGGATCCTGCCCTTCTCTGGGTTGTGACGGAACAAACAAGCTGGTGAGATTGTACCTTGCAGATGTAGGTAGGACTCTGCCTGGTACAATGAGGGTGGTGGGAAGAAGCCACAGGAGCAGAGGTGGGTGAGACTGTAGCAGGCCTGAGAGGCAGCTTTGGAGCCCAGAAGTGATGCTCATCCCCCAGGAAGACACAAGCCTGTGGGGAGCAGTGGCTTAGGCCAGGGAGAAGGCAAATAGGGCATGTTGTACTCTTGGGGTTTGGGTCATGAGTACATTTGATTTTTACAAGATTGCAGGCTGCTTCTTTTTTTTTAACTTTTATTTGTTTGCTTGTTTGTTTGTTTCTTTATTTATTTTGTGGCTGGCTCAGCCTGCCCTGGTGGTGGGGCTGGCGCAGCATGTGGTGCCGGGGATCGAACCACAGTCCCTACAGTTGCCTGAGCTTTCCTACGCAGGCGCTTTAGACCACTGAACCATCTTGCCGGCCCCTGCTGGCTTCTTCTGGATGAGCAGAAACATCTAGGGCTCTGGTGGCTTCTTGGGAGGCTAGGTGAAGATGATGGCATTTGAAGTAGGATGAGGCAGGGGCACAGAAAGTGGTAACAGGTCTGTTTTGACCTTAGACATAAAGTGAGAGGGACAGAACCCTTAACACTACACCCTAATTTTTCTCTGCAGCAACTTTGGCAGGGACAGAGGCCCTTCTCCAACTAGGGGATACAAGAGGAATGACAGGATTTGGATGTGATCACAAGTTTGACTGTGGTGAATTTGGAGTGCCCATAGGGGCACACAGGGAGGTGCTGAGTGTAGGTGTAGAGGCCTAGAGACCAAGTAACCTCAAGATGGAGAGGTCGGGGGCTGGGGAAATAGCTCAGTATAATAAGCATTTGCCTGACAAGTGCAGGGTCCTGAGTTCAATCCCCAGTACTGAAAACACACACACACACACACACACACACACACACACACACACCCCAAAACAAAACGAAACAGATGGAGATGGAGAGGTGTAGAGGCCTAGAGATCTGTAACCTCAGGATGCAGAAATCACCAAAAGAGAAAGGAGCAGCTAGACCCAAGGCTGCCCAGATGCTTCTGGAAGAGAAGGGTCAGCTGTCAAATGCTGGGGACAAGGAGATGATGCTTTCGAGGTGCCAGATGCTCTGGCAGTGGGAGAAGCTTTGCTAGGGCTGTGTCAGTGCCTTGCTGGTTCTTGAGAGAGGGGCAGCTGAGGCAAGAGAAACTGGAGACCATGCCTGGGGCTGTGAGGGGACTGAAAGCAGGGTATGGTTTTTGTTTTATTTTAACATGGCAGACTTTGTGCCTGGCATGCAGAGGCCCTGGGCTCCCTCCTCAGCACACTTTATTGTCAGTTTGTGAGAAAAAAAAAAAATGATGGCAGAAACCTAGGTTTGAAGAGGGGCTGAAGAAACAGGAGAGGGTAGAGTAAAAGACTTAGATTGCAGCAGAGGGGCTTGAGACAGACCCCCAACCTGAGTTTTTTTTTTTTTTTTTTAGACAGGGTCTGGCTGTAGTTTATACTGGCCTTGAACTCAATGTGTAGTACAAAGTGGCTAGAAACTCACAGTGATCCTCCTGCCTTGGAATCCCAAGTGCTAGGATTATAGGCCTGCACAGCCATGCCCAGGATAGGCTTTAGAGGGAGCATTGAGGTGCTTGTAGGATCTACCCAGTGGTGACTCCTCTTTGAAACAGAAGGCAGGGTCCTGCAAGAAGGAAGATGGCTGAGATGGTGCCCAGGAGAGTGCAGGGGTGGCAATGTGAGGCATGGAATGAGGTGGCTGGAAAATTGGAAACTGGACCTCTGGGGGCCCCTGTCAGCCTCTTCTACTCCTGCCTTGGTTAGAGAGTTTCTGTTTCCTGTTGAAGAACTCTGCCCCAGCTTGAGTACATGCAGTTTAGGGGGTGGGCATGATGGCATGACAGGCACCAGCCTGGTCAGTCACATCACTCACACTCTGGACACAGTGACTGATGTGGGGTGGGGCGGGGGTTAAACCCCAGAGCTTTGGGACTGTGTGAAAAGGGTTTTGACAAGGTCACCAGTTGGAGATGACAGCAACAGCTATGTTGACATGGGCTGGGAGCTGTGGAAGCCACTGGCCACCTCAAAGAGCAATGCTGCCAGAGAAGGAAGGAGCAGAGGTGGCGTCTCGTGATATCTGAACACTTGGACATTCTCGCAAAGTGCCTGGGTTTCTTAGTGACCCGAGCCAATAAGTATTTCACTTGCTACATCATTGGGTTTCTGTTGTAACTAAAAGTTTTGGTGACATGAGAACCTGAATGTTTTTTTTTCATTTTTTGTCTTTTTGAGACAGTGTCTCACTATGGAGTATTACAGGCATGAACCATCAAACCCAGCTTGGGGACCCTAAATGGAAGGTGGTCCTAGAAGCAGTGTTTTTTTTTTTTTAGCAGCAGGGTGGGGGCACAGCCAGGGAATAGAGATACTCAGAATTACCAGAGCAGAGGCTATGCCAAGCAGAGCTGAGGAGTGGTAGTGGGAAAAGAGGGCCTTTTGATAAAGTACATCCGAAGTTGTTCTTTGCTGAGAGGGCCACAGTATGGCAAGAAAGCCAAGGGTTGGAGTGCAGAAAGCAGCCTCCCTTTCATCCAGACAAAAGGCCCAAGGAGGTACAGGTGGATGTGAGGGTGCCCCTGGAGCAGCTGACCTGGCCCTCTGCGGTTTCTTTCTATTTATTGATTGATTGATTGGTTTCTTATTAGTACACATTCACTGTGCGTAATGATTATATTCCTTGTGGGCAGTTGGGACACAGTACATAACACATCCTAATTCTTTTCACTTATTTTTATCTCCTCCCTCCTGTGTGTTCATGGCCTGTTGTAGCCTTAAGGTAGCTCTAGAGCCAGGGCCTGGATTCAAATGGTGACTTGTTCACTAACCTCAGAAGAGTCCTGGGGCTGGCCAGATAGCTTAGTGGGCTAAAGTGCCTGCTTAGGCAGAGTACAGCAACTGGGTTTGATCCCCAGTGTGTGGTACCAGCCCAGCCCTGGAGCGTACTGAGCCAGTGATTGAGACTGGGTATGGTGGTGCACACCTGTAATGCCAGCATTTGGAAGGCTGAAAACAGAAGAATCATCATGAGTGATCTATGTAGCGAGACCCTGTAGACCCTGTAAACCCTGTACTAAATACATTAAAAAAGGACAAAGGAAAGAAGTTTCGTAATTTCTTTGTGTCTCAGTTTTCTCCTGTAAGGTGGAGTTATTTCCTGCATCACTTTGCCATTCTCTACTATATACAGTAGTTATACCTGTATTCGAGTAAGCTTGCTGATGTAACAAGCCCAAAATACACAGGTTCAAAAGCAGTGGAGGTTTGGGTATCATACAAAATTCATAATGGGATTTATCTGATCACTGGGCAACACTTCTCCAAGGACTTTAGGGCCTAGACTCTTGTGGCTCCACCATCATCAGCCTAAACTTTCAAGGTCTGTTTGAAAGAGGAAAGCTCAGAACTCGTGGAAGTTTTTATGGGTCAGGACTGGGAGTGGCCTAGTTCCTCTGTTCTTTTTCCACTGGCTGACACTGGTTTCAAGGTCCCACCTGATCCAACCTGGGTGACAAGCCAGTCATATGGTCCTTCCAGGTCAGTGAGAAGGGCCTGGCCCAACACTTTGGAGTACAGCCTTCTGATTCAGAGAGCAGGAGCCAAAAGAGACACACTTATGGGGACGGAGAGATAGCTCTGTGGCACAAGTGTCTGCCTGGCAAGTGCAAGGTCATGAGTTCGAACCCTGGTCCCGTTAAAAAACATGAGATGGGTCTCCAGGTGCCTTCTGGGAGTGACTCTGGCCCTGCTGATGCCACTGAATATCAAGGAGAGAGCCTGTCGAGCCCTGCCTGTGGAGCTGTGCTGGGACTGAATATTCTCCAGCCATCACGGAGCTTGTAGCCTGAGTTTGTGGGGGCCTCAGGTAGGGTGGCACATAACAAAGGGCAACAGTTCATGGCATCAGAAAACAATGAAAGCAACAAGAGCAAAAGAGGGAAGAGAGATGAGGAACCAGGCCTCTTTCCTCACTTCTTTGTATGCAGTTTACTCACCCTAAGGCAGGTGTGACACTCACACCCGTAATCCCAGCATTGGCCAATGAATCAATCATGGAACTTTAGAAGCTCACCTCCATGACTGCACGAGGCTTTGAGGAGACATCTAGACACGAACCGTAACAGCAGCCAAGAACTGTGACCCTCCCTGCCAAGTAGAGGGGCCCCTCGACAGCCCAGTGCAGGACCTATTCTGCAAGGTTATTAAGCAGCTACTGTTAGACAGATGAGATGGCAGCACCTACCAGGAGCCTAAAATGAGAAAGTCTGACCTCATCAAGTGCTGGAGAGGAAGTGATGATGCAGGTTATCTTGTGTCAAGGAGGACAGCCACTATGGAAAACACTTTCTCGGGGCCAGGGAGATAGCTCCGTGGCACAAGTGCCTGCCTGGTAAGTGCAAGGTCATGAGTTCGAACCCTGGTCCTGCAAAACAAACAAAAAAACCCCACTTTCTTATAAGTGCAGTAGCACACATTTTCCCTGTGCCCCACCAATTCCAGTCATATGTCTCCACCAAGAGAAGCAAGAGCACATGTTCACCAGAAGGCCTGTGGGAGTGCTCATTGTCCCCACTGGTATAGCCCTAGTGCCACTAGCCAGGCCTTGAGAAATATATGGTAGCAGGAGTGCGACTGAGCAGCAGTAAAAGAAGAATGGGTGGACCACTGTCACACAATGTGGCCAGGGCTTGTAGATGTTCTGCTGAGCAAAGAAAACCAAGCAAAGCAACTTACTTGATGCTATCATTCATTTAAGAGAGATTTAGGGACAAGCAAAACAGTGTAATAGTGTTGGGGACACAGGGCACTTTCTGGACATATTCTATAGCTTGAATTGTATGATGGTTGTAAAAAAAAAACTACACAAGGGGAAAAAGGCCAGGGTTGGTGGTAGATGCTCGTAATCTCAGCACTTGCAAGGCTGAGGCAGCAACAACTGCCATGAGTTTGAAGACAGCCTGGGACAATAGTGTAAAGCCTGAACTACAAGATGAGATTCTTTTTTTTTTTTTTTTTTTTTAGAATTCATGTACTTTTAATAGACCTTTACAAAAATTTCATGTATCTCATTTCCACATATGGAGAACGTGTTTCACCCCAAGAAGGGGTCTATGTGGTGGTGATTATGTGAAAATATGTTCTTGGAGTTAATTTCTGCAGGGGAGAGACAGACCATAGAGATCATAAATAGTATGTTTACCTGAGTGGTACAGTGGAAAGAGCACATCTTAAGGCAGGAGTGGTGACTCCAAGGTGAGTGGGACACATTCTATGCCTGGTGTAGGAGAGACTCAGGTCGGGTGGGATTTGAGAAGAAAATGCCGCGACACAGGAGTGAACCCGCCTCCCTGCTGTCTGTGGTGACAGGATTCTGGGCAGAGAGACTAACAAGGGTGCAGACCAGGACTGGAGTAACTGCCATCACGTTTCTTGTGGAGTCTTTCAGCTCCATTTCTCAGGTATCACCCAGGACCTGACTCAGACCCTCCTTGGCTAAGGGCTGTCCACCCTCTCAGATCCCAAAGCTCTGTGTAAAAGGAGAATGTAGTGGTGTGGGGCTCCTACAGAGTGCCTGTCTGGGGTGCTGCTTGACCTGGTACCACAAGCAGGAAGGAGACAGCAGGAGGAGAGTTTAGGGCCCAGGTGACCTTGTCACCCTCCTCTCCAGCCTCTCTTCTGGCCTCAAGGTCAGAGACTATGTTTTAGCTCTCTGGGCTTTACCTTCTAGCATGTAAATGGGGCTTTTGCTACCTCCCCGCATGGGAATCTGTTGCTAAGTTCCTCTCCTCTAGGGGAAGTGTCTTCATGGCCCCACTTTACGGCTGAGGAGATAAACTGATCACAGTTGCCCACTGGCAGGGATGGACTGCGGCCTGGACTAGCATGTGGGGAGCTGCTGGTAACAACTTCATGCCCATCCTCAACCAAGTGTCCACTCCTCAATGCTGTGGGCACTGTGGCAGGGAGGGGCTCTGTGATCTAGGTGCTCAGGGGAGCTGGACTCTCAGTGTCCAGAGAACAAACCTGTTAGTTCATTTTGGAAGACAACAGGCAGTGTCTCTCCCTTTCCCCTGTCATCTTTCTCTGTTTCTTTCTCCCAAATTACCTTCCAGGCACTGATTTCCATATCCCTGGGAAATAGGGTGTTATGCCTTGTATCTAGCTGTCTCCAAAGCCTCATTGCAGACATAGGTGGGAGTTTCAAAGGTGACTGGATTAGGTTGTGAGAATATGGATTAATAGTGTGAGCCGGGCACGGTGGCGCACGCCTGTAATCCCAGCACTTGGGAGGCTGAGGCAGGAGAATTCAATGCGAGTTCAAGACCAGCCTGAGTTACAAAAGTGAGCTCAAGGCCAGCCTGAACTGTATAGCAAGACCCTGTCTCAAAAAGACCAAAAAAAAAAAAAAAAAATGATATGTGATACTGGATGTGGATGGCACCAATCTTATTTCCTTTGCAGCTTTTGGTTACTGGTATAGGTGCAGAAGTCCTAATCCTTGTTCCATTTTTTGAAAAATGACATTGGAATGCATGCACATATGTGCGCGCGCGCGCGCACACACACACACACACACACACATGCACAGAGGCTTACAGCCTGAATGTAAGTAGGAAGAGAGGGCAAGTGTGCTGCTACCTTCCCATCTGCTACATCATGGACTGTTTCTCTTCTGTGATGCCCTTCTGCCATGCTTTAGAACCAGCCAACTATGGAATGAAACCTCTACAAACTATGAGCTGAAATAAATATTTCCTCCTTTAACTGTGGGTGTTGGATATTTTTCCTCATCAACAAGAAAAGTAACTAAGAAACAGCGGCACCATTTCTTAGGTGCTTAGTATATGCCAGGCACTGTGCTAGATACTGTAGGTGTCATATCTCATTTTAATTGTCACATGTCTATGCAAGAGATACACTTATTTGAAAAATAGCCCCATTTTACAAATAAGGAAACTGAGACAAGTAAAGCAGGGAAGGGCAGCAGTATGCTTTCTCTCTGTCCCTCATCTTCCATCCAGGCTGTAAACCTGTGTGTGTGTGTGTACGCACATACATGTGCTCGCATTCAAAATTATTTTTTTTAAAAAATGGAACGAAGGGCTGGTGAGATGGCTTAGCAGTCTAAAACACATGTGTTGCGAAGTTTAGGCCACTATAGGATCCGCGGCTCGATTCCAGGCACCACATGCTGTGCCGCCTCCCACCCTCCAGGGAAGGCTGAGCCGGCCATAACACAAATATGTAATGTGGTTTAAGAAAATAAAATAAACTTTTTAAAAAAATGGAATGTAGACTAGTACTTCTGCAGCTATACTGCTAACCAAGAGCTGCAAAGGAAATCAGACTGGTGCCACTCACACTCAGTATCACACTCTTAAGTGCCATTCTTTAGCCCAGTATCACAGTGGTAATCCACATTTACACCCTAATTCAACCAGCTCTGAAACTCCCAACCTGTGACTATATAAGGCTTTGGGGGACAGCCAGAAACAAGGCATAATGCCTTGTTTCCCATGGGTATGGAAGTCAGTTCCTGGAAGGTAGCCTGAGAAAAAGAGAAAAAAAAGAGAAAGATGGCAGGGGGAGAGAGGTGACACTGCTTGTTGTCTTTCAGAATGAACTAAACTGGTTTATTCTCTGTACAGTGTGCCATAAGGGTCATAAGGGTAGGGTAAATCGTAGTCCTACAGAGTTTGTACATATCAAACATGTTTTCTTTATTAAGAAATAAACACTCAACAACTATTTTCAGGGCACCTGCCCAGGCTCTGGAGAAAAGAGGCACAAAGAGAGACACAGCCATATCCAGGTGGTGCAGGAGTTGCTATGAAGATGCTAAACAAATCACACATACAATGCCAGTATGTAAGTGTCAAGCAGGAAAAGGCACAGGAAAATGGGAGAGAAGGGGACCCAGGGCCCCTACCAGCTTGCTTTCTGATGAGGCTAAATGAGCACATGAGAGCAACTCCTGCCGCCTCCCAGCAGTCGAAGTCTGTAACAAGCCTCCTTCCCACACTGAGGCCTTGGAGAATAGACCTGGGAACCAGTAAGGCTGTCAGATTTAGTTATTGTCACTGGCCTTGCCTCGTCCTCCCAGAGGCTCTTTTCACACTTGGTCACTGTTCTCCTGTTTGAAATGACTTCTCTTGACTGGGACACCTCCATTTCCCCCATTTCTTCTTTCTCACTGACCACTCTGTTCTGGTTTCCACAGCCATAGCTCTCTGACTTCTTCAGCCTCTGGACCTCGTCCGCTCCTACTTCCCTGGCTTCCCTGAGCAACTCTTTGTTAAAATGCCCAGCGTTAGGCTGGTATGTGGCACATATCTATAATCCCAGTACTTGGAAGGCGGAGGCGGGAGGATTGCTAAAAGTTCAAGGCCACCATGGGCTGCATCAAGAGGTGGCTCTTGGGGGCTTTTGGATTAGTTCAGTGGTTTAAGCACCTGGGTGAGCAATCCCAGTCAGGCACAGGGGATGGCGGTTTGATCCCCACACCCACAGTTAAGGCAGCCTGAGTCAGCGCCCCCACAAAAAAGTGGCTCTTTATACTGTCATGTAAAGAACATAATGATACCAGAGAGGGAAAAATAAATGGTCCCATTTTTACTGGAAAAAAAACCCCCACACGTTTATATACACAACTATATATAAAACCACCGGATGGTTAGACATGGCAGCTCACAGCTGTAATCCTAACACCTTGGAAAGGTGGAGCAGGAGATTGCAAGTTTGAGAACAACCTAGGCAACTGAGGGACCCTATCTAAGAAGCAAAACAAAACAAATAAACATAAAAACCATGTGCATATAACTCAGCAAGCAGCACCCTAATACCACAAAACCCCCAAACACACATACATTATGAATTGGTTTATTGCTCACAATGGCCATCGAAGTCAGATGTGATTGTAACCAACTGCACATTGCCTGTGGGGAAGCAGAGGCACTGAGAGGGACAAATGTGTGTAGCATGTGGGATTTGAACTCACGTGCTTCTCTCTCACTTCAGATGTGATCCCCTGCTGCCTCTAAATCAGTTATTAGTCATCACTGTAGTAACAAACATTTAACAAGTGCATTGCTTTTGCCGTTTCATTTAGTCCATAAAACAAATGTACATCACTCCAGAAAGAATGATTATTATATAAAAAAGAATGGTTATTATAAAGAAATCAACCAATAACAAATGCTGGTGGGGTTGAGGGGAAAAGGAACCTTTCTCCACTGTGAGGAGGAGTGTAGACTGGTGCAGCCACTATAGAAATCAGTATGGAGATTCCTCAAAAAATTAGCAATAGAGGTTCCATTCGATCCACTTGTCCCCCTTCTTGATATCCTCATGAAAGAAAAACATCACACCATAGCAATATATGCACACCCACGTTTATTTTTATTTGTTTATTTTTTGTTAACATTCCAAATATGTATAACCAAAGAACATGGTCTAGGTTTTCTTTTTATCGGTATTCACTTCAGTAACTTGAATCCACAAATATAAGCAGTATATGACCAGAGTTACAAGTGAACACAGATCACACATGCAAGTTTCTGTTCACAGAGGTCACATGTCCAGGTACATGAATTAGAAGCATGTGTCAGGAATTATGGCCAAACTGTTTTCAAAAGGCAAAAATGTAAAATTACATATAGAAAATATGAAGAGATGGTCTACATACTTCAAAAATCAAATGTTGCTTATAATGAAGAGATGTATGACAGCTATAGGATTCAAGTGACAAGAAGTAAGATCCTCAGAAATTAATTTGGTCAAAGAGAATGGGAAGGGCCAGGTGTGGTGGCACATGCCTGTAATCCCAGCACTTGGGAGGCTGAAGCAGGAGAATTGATGCGAGTTCAAGATCAGCCTGGGCTACAAAAGTGAGCTCAAGGCCAGCCTGAACTGCACAGTGAGACCTTGTCTCACTCACACACACACACACACACACACACACACACAATGCTGGAGAAAAGGAAGCTTCTGTCCAAGAGAGGGACAGAAGGGGGCCTGAGCAGGTTGTCCCCAAAAATTACAAAACCTAAAGCCAATTGCTTAATATTTCTTATTACCTAAACAACAGCATGACATTCAAAGAGAACAGCACCTGCATTAAAACTGCCAATCTAACATAAAGTTCTTTAAAAATGCGATGCGACCTAAGCAGTTTCAAACTCCAAATGAAAAGTCTGCATGCACACCCATGTTTATAGTGGCACAATTTGTAATAGCTAGATCTTGGAAACAGCCCAATGGAGTACTATTCTGATACAAGGAAGGATAAGCCTAAGACATTCCTAGGTAGATGGGTGCACCTTGAGGCCACTCTCATAAGTGAAGTAAATTAGATACACATGTAAATACCCCATTGTTTCTCTGGTGTGAGGAACTGAAAGTGCAAATAAGGATCAAAATGTATAAATATTGTGCAACAATAAAAAAAGTTTAAATGGGGAGGGGAACAAGGAAGAGGGGAGGAAAGAAGAGAAAAATAAAAACAAGAAAAAATGAAAACAAAGCTTTTGTAAATGAGGATGGGAAGAGGGATGGAAGGGAGGAGAGAAGAATGGGAAAAAAAAGAAGGAAATTATATCATGTACAGGTACAAATCATTCCCGATCATGAATATGGTCATTATGTATATCTAAAATGTACCAATAAAGTCTGATTGAAAAAAAAAAAAAAGATGGCTGGGTGTGGTGGTGCACACCTGTAATCCCAGCACTTGGGAGGCTGAGGCAGGAGGATTGGTGTGAGTTCAAGACCAGCCTGGGCTACAAAAGTGAGCTCAAGGCCAGCCTGAAGTGCATAGTGAGACCCTGTCTCAAAAAGACAAAAAAAAAAAAAAAAAGATGGTGTGAACCTAGAAGCACAGAAGAGTCCACGGCTGGTAAGCAGGCAGCCATGCCTCCAGCCCCAGCCTGTCCACCTGAGGCTTTCAGCATGACCTCATAGCTCTGTACTGTCAACTGTAGCCATCAGCTCAGTGACCTCAGGGCTTAGCACCCCAAGCCTTTTGGCAAGGCTGAGAAGCATGGATGAGATCAAAATGCTGTTGTGGGATGAGGATATAGCTCAGCAGCACAGCACCTGCCTGGTAAGCAAGAGGTTGTAAGTTCAATTCACGGTACCAAAAACAAACAAAAAATCAAGACAAGCTAATGACAACAAACCCCCCCAAAATGCTGTTTTCCCCGCAGAGCCTCCTGATTTGCCTTTTGCCTCTACTGGACACAGCACTGACTTTCCTGGGCTTTCCTATCCTGTTAGGGGCTGGAGGGCAGGTGGTTTGAAGCTCTCAGGAGGTTTTTTCCTTCTCACAGAGCCTCAGGTGGGGCTGGGGTAGGCACAAGGACAGGTACAAGGACAGGCACTTCAGCAGAGCATCTTTGCAGGATCTGAGGACACTTTAAGAGGGCTGAGCCCCACAGTCTTTTTCAAAAGAGAGATGAGGAAACACAGGACAGGACCAGTGGGGGTGGGGGGTTACACCAAGTCACATGAGGTCCAGAAGCAGAGCCAGGACATGGCCTGAATCTAGACTGCCAGGCCTGACTTGAATCCTCGAATCGCAAATCGTGAGTCGCGTTGAGCTCTTCTCTCCTGGAAGGAAGGCAGCCTTCCCTACTAGGATGACCCTCACCTGTCCTGCTTTTGCCAGATGCCTTGAGATTGGCTGGGGACAGTTGCCATAGCAATGACCGAAGGACAGTTCCATGACTGGCAAGTGGGGATAGGGGATGGGGCAGGACACTGATATGCTAAACACCAAGCAGCAGTTGGTCAGGGACACATCAAGAAGAGCCAGGCAGGACCTCAGGCCTCGGGCTCCAAGGACATCAGTCGGGTTGCTCAAGCTTCTGTCGAGGATCCCCCAGGTGGAGTAGAGGGGAGTGGGGGTCAGGGGGGTCCAACTGCCCACAGGCAAGAGGGCATCTGGGGCCAGGGGCACACACAGGTCTTGAGAAGCCACAAGGTTGGAGCTGAGACTCAGGTAATGGTTAGGGAGGGAGACTGTGTGGGAGAGATGGTAGAAAGTCGAAAATGTGGGGAGTCTAAAAGATGAGGAATGATGGTGTGATTTAGGAAACACTGCAGGGCAGGAAGGGTTTCCACAGGGAAAATTAGTGCCTTCCATCTTGGCTACACAAAGTCCAGAGCCCTGTAGGAACTGGTTCATACTGTACCCCATAATACGTACATTTAGAACTATTTTTTAAAATATTTATTTATTTATTTATTTTTTGTCTTTTTGAGACAGGGTCTCGCTATGCAGTTCAGGCTGGCCTTAAGCTCACTTTTGTAGCCCAGGCAGGTCCCAAACTCACACCAATCCTCCTGCCTCAGTCTCCCAAGTACTGGGATTACAGGCTGTGCGCCACCACGCCCAGCTCTATAAATTTTTATTTTTATTTTATTTTATTTTTTAATTTTATTTATTTATTTATTTGTTTGCTTGTTGTGTTTGTTTGTTTCTTTTATTTATTTATTTTGTGGCTGGCTCAGCCTGCCCTGGTGGTGGCGCTGGCGCAGCATGTGGTGCCGGGGATCGAACCGCAGTCCCTGCAGTTGCCTGAGCCTTCCTACACAGGCGCTTTAGACCACTGAACCATCTCGCCGGCCCCTAAATTTTTATTTTTGACTAATTTCCATTTTAAAAATTTATCTAGCTGGACATGGTGGCACTCTCTGTGGTAACCCCAGCACTGGGAAAGCTGAGGGAGAAGGATTTCTGTGAATTCAAGACCAGTCTGGGCTACATAGTAAGTTCAGTACTAGCCCGGACTACACAGTGACACTGTCTCAAAAAAACAAAAACAAAAAAAAAGACAAAACACTAAGTAGGTAAGTAGGGCAGGGCGTGGTGGCATATGCCTATAATCCCAGCACTTGGGAGGCTGGGGCAAGAGGATCATTGCAAGTGCAAGGTCCTGAGTTCAATCCCCAGTACTGAAAACAACAAAAAAAGACCTACATAAAGAAGTAAAATGCAATTGATTAATTTTGAAAGCAGGTGCTTGCTTTGGCAGCACATATAATAATTTTGAGAGCAGCTCTCACTAAATTGCCCAGGTTAGGCTCGAATTTGTGATCTTCCAGACTTGGGCTCCCAGAGTGCTGGTGTTATAGGCCTGGGCCATTATGCCCAGCTATATTTTTTAATTTTTAATTGATGCTTGATAATTGTACATATTATGGGGTACAGTATGATAATTCGATACCTATATTCAGAACAATGATAGAAAATGGATAATTAGCATTTCTGTCTCTTTAGACATTTAACATCTTTGTGTTCAGAACCTCTGAACGCCTTGCTGGCAGGCCAGGGCAATGTTGACAAATCTAAGCTCTGAAGACCAGAGCTGAGATGTACATGTCAACCTCAGCTCTTGGACGTTGTGTGTGTGTTTTATTTATTTATTTATTTTGTGTGTGTGTGTGTGTGTGTGTGTGTGTGTGTGTGTG
>PVKN010000467.1:0-49624 GCA_004027915.1 Capromys pilorides | reverse complement strand
TGAGGGAGGCAGTGACTGACGAGACTTAAGGGTCAAGTGGGCCTTTGGGAGGGTCAGAGTAGTGCAGGAGGCTGCTCACACCTGGGCTCTGCTCCTGTCTTTGCCTAGGGCACCTTGGGGAGTGGTGATGTTGAACCAAATCAGGGCCAGAGGAAGAGGTCTCAGAGCGCAGGGCAGAGGACAAAGGACAGCAAGCCTAGGGGCCGGACCAAGAAAGGAAGCTCCCCTGAGAAGTGAGCGGCAGGGGAGGGGCTGGGAGGGCATTTGGGGGGGGGGGGAGGGCGCGGCGGAGAACCCTGACCCTGACCCTGACCCTGACCCCTGCCCTCTTCCTCTTCAGTCCCTCCTCCTGTCCTCGGGAACCCTCCTTCCCATTCCAGTGGGCCTGGGAGAACTTTACAAAAGGCCGGGCTCTGCTTCGGCCAAGCTCCCCTGCGGGCCCGGGTCATCAGGCTCTGGCCCCACTTCCGGCGGCCCCCCAGCTCAAGTCTAGGTGCAAGTCCACCGCCAGCCTCCGAGAGGCCCTGGAGAGGAGACAGCAGCTGAGGGTCTGCGGCAGTGCGCCCCCCTCGCCCAGTAAAGGGGACAATCAAGGGCTGGAGCCGTCCAGCGAGTGCGGACCCTGGCTGCCAGGCAAGAGGTCGGGATCGGAGTCAGAGTGGAGAGAGACTCCTGATCCGGAAGGTGAGGCTGCTGAAGAACGGGAGCTGGGTCTGAGCCCCGGGGAGCGGCCTCAGCTGTCCCCTGGACGGTCGCTCTCAGAGGAGGAGCGCTTCTCAGAGGCGACTGTGGACGTGGAGGAGCGGGAGCACAGCGCCCCTCATAGGAGAAGGAGGAGTTCTCAGAAAAAGGGGCCGAATTTGGGCGAGGAGGCCTTAGAAGAGGAGGAGCTGCAAGCCCGAAGCTTCAGCTCCTGCGATCCTCGAGGGCCGAGGCCGCAGAGCAGCAAGGCCAGGGCCCAGGAGCTGGAGGGGCCCCGAAACCTGGAGAAGCTGCGGCGGCAGTTACTGCGAGAGTGCTGGGGTGAGTGCGGTCGCCGCCCGGCCCGGGCTGCCCGGTAGGTCAGGGCGCTCCCGTCGGGTGGGGTGGGCTGGGCCCGGCTGGGTGGTGCTGGTGGAGACTTCCCTGGTGGCCCGCCAGGGAGGGGAGGGTTTCCCTGACTTGCTCCCACTGTGGACAGATCCCCAAAACCAACCCCGGAAGACACTGCAGCAGGCTGTTGTCCAGACCTCCAATGGGAGAGTGAAGGCCCGAGCCTGGGAAGGTGATGAAACTTTCTTGTCTACCAGCTTTTCTAATCGCACATTCCACAAACGACAGGAGGCCACTAGGTAAGTGGGTAAAACAGGAGGGTAGGAGCCAGGGATGAGAAATGGTGATGGAGCCAGTTCACCAAAGACGTTCATTCATCCCTTTCTTGATCTATTCATCAACTTTTTCTAACTAACCAGTCATCTATTAATCCTTCTATCCATCCACCCACCGTCTACATACCCGTCTGTCCATTATCCATCTACCCACCCATCTCTGCATCCATCCATGTATCCATCCATTCTCCCTTTATCTCTTTTTTTTTTAAATTTTTTATTTTATTTATTGATTTGTTTGCTTGTTGTGTTTGTTTGTTTCTTTATTTATTTATTTTGTGGCTGGCTCAGCCTGCCCTGGTGGTGGGGCTGGCACAGCATGTGGTGCCGGGGATCAAACCGCAGTCCCTGCAGCTGCCTGAGCTTTCCTAAGCAGGCGCTTTAGACCACTGAACCATCTTGCCGGCCCCACTCCCTTTATCTCTTGATAGCATCCATTCAACAACCTATCTGTCTCTGCCTACTTTGCCAATTATTGAAACAATTTCTGTCTTTCCCTCTGTTTATCCATTAACCTGTTAACAGAGTGGTTCATTCAACACACATTGAAGAGGTTATCCTTTCCCCATTCTGCTCTTGACATCTTGGTCAAAAATCATTTAGCCATAAATGCATGGAATTATTTCTGGGCTCTGTATTCTGTTCTATTACACTGTCTTTTATCTCTGTACCATGTTGTTTTAATTACTATAGCTTTGTAATGTATTTTGAAATCAGACTGTGATGCTTCCTGTAGACTAGGGATTGAGTCCCTTTCTCCCTTAAGATTAGTTTGGTTCAGTTTGGCCAGGTGCTGCACACTGTAATCATGGCTTTTTTGGAGGCTGAGGCAGGAAGATCATAAATTCACTAGTGACCTTAGTAAAACCCTATGTCAGATTAAAACATTTGGTGGGGGCTGGAGATATGGTTCCTTGTAGAGAGACACAGAGACAGAGACAGAGAGAGAGAACTTCAGCTCTTTGGGGTCTTTTGTGGTCTCATATGAACATTAGAACTGTTATTCTTTCTGTAAAAATGTCATTAGGATTTTGAGAAGTTACATTAAATGTATGTTTAGGGGTAATATGGACCACTCCCTACTGCCTGCAGTACTAGAGACTGAATCCAGGGCCTTTGCACTAAGTTACATCTCCACTTCTTTTTATTTTGAGATAGAATCTCTCTCTTAAATTGCTGAATTGCTCAGACCGGGCTTGAATTTATAATTGTCCTGCCTCAGCCTGCTGGGAATATAGTTGTGTGACATCATATCTGACTTGTGCCTTGTCTTTTATTTATTTTTTTACTTTCATTTTGTGTTTTTTTTTTTTTTTTTCTTTTTGGGACCAGGTTTCGAACTCAAGTCCTTGCACTTGCCAGGCAGGCACTTGTGCCATGGAGCTATCTCCCCTGCCCCTTGTTTTGTCTTGAGATAGGATTTTACTAAGTCACTAAATTGCTCAGGTTGGGCTTGAATTTGCCAATATCCCTGCCTCAACCTCCAAGAATGCTGCTGGAATTACAGCCATGTACCATGCCCACCCAGACCTGTGTGTGTGTGTGTGTGTGTGTGTGTGTGTGTGTTCTGAGAATCAAACTCAGGGCCTCACACTTGCCTGGCAGGCACTATGCCACTGAACTACATTCCTGACCCCCCACCTAGATTTTAACAATATTAATTTTCACATCACATTCTGAAATTCTTACCCTGTCACCTTTTATAGAAAATCTATTTTTTAGTGTCTTGGTGGCAAAGGCTCAACACAGTGATCCTCAGTAAAGGTACACATCAGTGACTGTATCTTTCCCCCTGCCTTTCTTGAAATGCTGGGGATTAAGCCTAAACCCTCACTCATATCTATCAAGCAGCCTACTGCTGAGCTACCTCCCTAAGCCTTTACAAATAATTTTTTATTTTTAATTAATTAATTAACTTTTTTGAATTTAGTATGGGGTCTATAGGGTTTCACTACACAGATCAGACTTGTAGTAATCGTCCTGTTTTCAGCTTCCCAAGTTCTGGGGCACAGCATACCAGGAATCGAACTGTGGTCCCTGGGTCTGCCTAAGCAGGCACCTTAGTCCACTGAGCTATCTGGCCAGACCTATTTTTTATTTTTAAAACAAGGTTCCACTAAGTTGCCCAGGCTGGCCTTTAATTTATAATCCTCCTGCCCTAGATCCCTGAATAACGAGGGTTACAGACATCTGCTATTACACGTAGCTTTCTTTCTTTGTATATTTGGCTATGTGTCTATAGGGCTGTGATTCAATTATGCATGAATTCATGAAATATTAAAGGTTATGTATACTAAAGGTACAATTGAAATTTTGTGGTCATGTATAGTACAAGGGACCCTGGTCTCATGAGGGTTATGTTCTACTTGGGAAGAAGGCCAATTAATCAAGAAATGATACTGGTGTGATGGGACATATTTGTGATCCCAGTACTAGGGAGGCTGAGGCAGGAGCACTGCCATGAGTCCTAGGCCAGCCTGATCTGTATAGTAAGATTTTTGTCTACAAAGAGAAAAGAAAAGAAAAGAACAAGAGCCAGGGATATAGCTTAACAACCTGACAAGCACAAGGTCTTGAGTTCAATCCCTGGTACTGAAAACAAAGAAAGAAAAGAAAAAGAAAGAAAGAAAAAAAGAAAGAAAGAGAACAAAATAAGCTGGGCGTGGTGGTGCACACCTGTAATCCTAGCACTTGTGAAGCTGAGGCAGGAAGATCAGTGCGAGTTCAAGACCAGCCTGGGCCACAGAAGTGAGCTCAAGGCCAGCCTGAACTGCACAGCGAGACCCTGTCTCAAAAAAACCAAAAAAAAAAAAAAAAAAAAAGGAGAGAGAGAGAGAGAACAAAATAGCTAGAGATGGGAAATAGCTGGAAAATAGATGGGGTCATCAGGGAAAGTCTGTCTAGAGGAGAGCTATTTAATACACACCTAATTGTTAAGAAGCAGCTGGCCTTGAGATCTAGAGAAGACGGTTCCAGATCTGTCTAGCAGCTATCTATTTAGCCTCCTCACCCTTCATCAATCCATCCTTCCATTTATCGATCGCCTTAGCACTTTCTCATTCCCATCCATTCATCAATCAGTCTGTCCATCTGTACAACTGTGTCTCAAACTGTTAGGCCTTAACCTGGCTCCTACCTGATAATAGACTCAGAAAAAGAGCAAGATCTGGCTCTCACCCTCAGGGAGAGCTGCTTTGTAAAGGAAATCCCCTAAGAACTCCTCTCAAGCTGCTGTGCTCCCAGTAGCTTGCCCAACTCTGAGCTCCTGTTCTTGTCCCCTCTTACCACCAGGAGCCTGCTGCAGGCCTGGGAGCGGCAGCGGCAGGAGGCTGTGCAACAGGCTGAGATACGCAGGACCCGGGAGCAGCTTGTTCAGCAGCAGGTGGCTCGCTGCCTGTCTGCCTATGTGCCCCGAAGGAGCCAGGGTGCCTGGGCCACCCAGCGCAAGCTGGAGGAACTGAGGTAGGAGTACTAGGCTCTGAAGGGCCTAGTGGGGAAGTTATAGAGGCTGGGCAGGGCACTGGGCTGCAGGGCGCTAAGGCAAGCCAGCTAGGCCACTCGGTCTCATCTACTCATGAAGATGCCCAGGGAAGAGGGCTGATCCAAGGTCATCCAGTTAGCAACCACCCCTTCCCCGATGGAATTCAAGATCAAAACATTTTGCATCACTCTTTCAAATCTTGCTTTTTTGATTTCCAATGCCAGACATGTTTATTATGACATTTAAATATTACAAAAATAGATCATGTAAGTTGAGGGTGGTAAGTGACACCTGTAATCCCAGTAGATTGGGAGGCCAAAGTGAGAGGATTACAAGTTCAAGCCCAACCTGGTAACTTAGTGACTTAGAGCCACCCTGTCTGAAAATGAAAATAAATAAATAAATAAAATGTAGCTGTGTGTGAAGGCCCTGGATTTAATCCCCAATACCACCAAACCAAACAAAAACAAAAACAACAAAAAAGAATACTTCATGTAGAACATATACAGCTCTGATGGCCCTACTCCTGGAGATAAATGTTGTGCACAGTCAGGTGGAACGGTCTCTTTCATTCTCTTGTGTTTTTTCAGTACTGGGGATTGAACTCAGGACCCTGTGCTTGCCAGGCAAGGGCTTATCCTACTGAGCTATCTCCCCAGCCCTCGTTCTCTTGTATCTTGACAACTTTTCTGGAAGTAAAATGAGTTAGGTATGTATGTATGTATGTATGTATGTATGTATGTATAGTGGGTTTCAACTCAGGGATGCTGGGCTATATCCCAAGACTGTGTAGCCCAGACTGGCCTTGAATTCATGATGATCCTTCTGCTTTAGCTTCCCGACCCCTGGAATTATGGGAATGAACTGCCAACGCTCCAGTCTTTTTTTTTCTTTTTGAGATAGGGTCTTGTTATATCGTTCAGGTTGACCTTGAACTATGTAGCCCAGGCTGACCTCAAATTTGTGGCAATCCTACCTCAGCCTCCTGAGAGCTGGGATTATAGGCATGTACCAACACCCAGTCCAGCTCCCCAATTTTATAGATGAGGAAATATTTTAATATATGTGCTATAGAAGCGAGCACCTGATGCAGAAATAGAGACTCTGAGGACAAGTATATTCTAGGGGGCTCCTTGGCCAAAGACTAGGGAGGTGCTTCACCTTACCAGCACTCAAATAGTCATTTGGTTTATTTGTTTTTGTCTTTTTGAGACAGGGTCTTGCTCTGCAGTGTAGGCTGGCCTCCAACTCTAAGAGAACCTCCTGCCTCAGCCTCCTGAGTGCTGAGTCATTTGGTTTTGAATAAAGATGTAACACTAGGGGGTCAGCACTTCTATTGGCAGGTACAGAAAGAGTAGTAGTTTGAGTTTTCTCCTTTCTTTCTTTCATTCAATAGTACCAGGGATTGAACTGAAGACCTTGCTCTTACCAGGCAGGTATTTATGCTGCTGAGCTATATGCCCAGCTGTTCTTTTCTTTCTTGATATTTTATAGCATAAGCACATCTTTCCAGTGTGGTCTTCCAGTCTGCAAAGCTCTTGAACTTTGCTATCTGAACCAAATGGGAGACTCCACCCTGTCCCTGAAGGCCAGGCTTAGGAGAGGTGACCCTGTAGCAGAGAAATATGTCTTCCTGTCATTCCGAGATAGTAACTAGAGGGATATTGACTGGGACTCTAAGATATGGGCTTCCTTTCATTCCTAACAGAAATAGCATAAGGCATCCAGCAAGAAGATGGCTTATACCCATGGCTCACACCCATAGCCCCAGATACCTAAGAGGCTGAGACAGGAGAATGGCTAAGTGACATAGTGTGAGTGTATCTCAAACATGAAACAACACAAAATTAAAACTAAGCCGGGCATGGTGGCACATGCCTGTAATCCCAGCACTTGGGAGGCTGAGGCAGGAGGATCAGTGTGAATTCGAGACTAGCCTGGGCTACAAGAGTGAGCTCAGGGCCAGTCTGAATTGCATAGTGAGACCCTGCCTCAAAAAGAAGAAGAAGAAGAACAACAACAACAACAAGATAAACTCAACTTGCATTTCATATTTATTGTGTTTCTGTTTTTGAGACAGAATCTCCCTATGAGGCTGGCTTTGAAGTCACTATATAGTTCAAATGAGCCTCAAACTTATAGCAATCCTCTGGCCTCAGCCCCCTAAGTGCTGGAATCACAGGAATGTGCCACTATGCCTAACAATTATTATTTTATAATAATAACATTATTATTACTAATTTTATGTATCTGGCACGGGGTCTCACTATGCAGCTCAGACTCGTGATCCTCCTGTTTCAACCTCCTCAGCACTGGGATTACAGGTGTGTGCCACCATGCCTGGTCTTGGTGGCCAACTTGGCACACCCAAGGTGGGCAGGCACAGCATGTGATACCAGGGATCAAACCCTGGTCCTTGTGCTTGCCTAGGCAGGTGCTTAGACTGCTGAGCTATCTCCCTAACCATAATTTGTATTTTTAAAACGTGTACGGCAAAGAACATTGCACATTCTGGGGATGGTGGCACACGCCTGTAATTCCAGCACTCAGGAGGCTGAGGCAGACAGATGGTTGTGAGTTCGAGACTAGCCTCAGCTACAAAATGAGCTCAAGGCCAGCCAGAACTACATAGTAAGACCCTGTCTCTAAAAAAAAAAGAAAAATAGAAATTCAAGGCCATCATGGGCTACAAGTGAGTTCAAAGCCTGCCTGCACTGCATACCAAGACTATTTCAAAATCTCAAAATAAGAAAAGAAAGAAAGATGCACATGACATCATGAAATAGTATTAATAGCAGCTGTGACACCTCCTCCCTCCCCCATGACACATGTAGCTCTTATAAATAAGTGGTGAAGAATTTGTGTTCCTGGCAATGGGTTCTCACATCTGCATCTTTTTCTCCATGGGACAAGGTTCATGCTCAGCACCTGGTCATAGTGTCCAACATAAATAATCTCAGGTCTCACTGACTACCCTTTCTGCCCATGGAGGACACCACACCACAGCCGGTGCCTGTCTCTTATGCTTTACTGAAGGACACTTGGTCCGGTATAGGGTGTGGCCAAAAAAGCCCTTTGATCTCTTTATCAAAGCAGTCACTCAGCTACTTGAGCCGTCCCATTTCCTTCCCTTTCACCTTACTCTAAGACAAGGTCTTGCTATGCAGCCCAGGCTGGATTTGAATTCACTCTGTGTCCCAGGTTGCCTTCTCAGAGATCCTCCTGCCTCAGCCTTCTGAGTGCAGTTAGCAGTCACATGTCTGACAAGTGCACAAACTGGGTTTCTGTTAATGCAAACTGCTTTCACAGTGGAACCCAGACCCTCCCAGGATGTGTCATTCGCAACACATTTCTTTGACCACTCTGTCCCATTTCCTGAGCTCCCTGCTTATAAGAAACAGAACACTGGTAAGCTTTGTGTTCTATGCCAGAGCACAGCAAAGAAAACAGCTGAGAGCCCAGAAGGAGGCTTTCTCAAAGTCACACAGCCAGCAACCACAGCGTTCTCCTCAGACGTGCAGCAGGAAGGGGAGCAGGGCCCCAAGTGAAGGGAGAGGCAGGTGCATAAACAGTGCCAGCGTCCTCTGGGGGTGGCTGCAAGGCCTGGACTGAGCCTCAGCGCTCAGTTCTTCCTGTTTCCCAGCCACATGACCTTGGATACCCCTCAGCATTCCTGGGTCCCCAGTAAAATGGGCCAAATCATTCCAACCCTGACACATCTTGAAAAGAATCCAGGGCAAGGGTGGAACGAAAATGACTTTGTAAAGATCAGAGTGAGGCTTTCAAAACCTCCACAGTGAGGGTAAGCCCAGTCTGGATGTGGGATAGGTTCTATCCTGTCTCAGCTGCCCAGAGGCCGATCTTGCCCACAGGCGCCAGGAACGGAAGCGCTTTGCTGAGTACCAGGCAGAGTTGCAGGGCATCCAGCACAGGGTGCAGGCCCGGCCCTTCCTGTTTCAGCAGGCTATGCAGGTGAGGCTGCAGCTCCCTGAGAATGGAGCCGGGATTCCCAGAACCTCAGAAATCACAGCCCATGGTGGTCTCAGTGGAAGCCCAGGAAGCCCCTCATCTCTCCCTCTCTCCTTAGGCCAGTGCCCGGCTCACTGTGACCCGGCGCTTCTCCCAAGTGCTGTCGGCGCTGGGAGTGGATGAACAGCAGCTTCTGGCTAAGGCAGGAAAAGGGGACACAGAGGGCACTACCAGGAAACCCAGGTGAGGTTGGATGACTGGCTAAGGACTAGTTCTGCTGAACTGTCATGGAAAGGGGCACAAACAGCAGCTTCTGGGTTTTGCAGTTTCGTCTGCCACTAGGAAGTTGAGGGCGGGGTTATTCTTGCTTCCCACCAAGGAAACTGAAGACCTGAGGGCAGGGCTTTTCTAATAGAGTAAATAAGCACTGGAACCAGGTTAAGGGTCTGTTGCCATCTGAGTGGCTCCATGCCAACCTGTTAGCTCCATGTTAGTCGCCTCACATACACTGTCCCTTAGATTATAGACTAACTCATTAGAAAGCAGGAATAACAAAGCCTACCCTGCAAGAAGGAAAATGAAGTGCAAAGAAGGGAAGTCTCTTGCCCAGGGCCACACAGCAAGTCAGCATAGGAGCTGGATTTGAAGCCACAGGGCCCATGATTTCTTTAGTCATCATATGGGGAGCTGTGCAGCCCACTAGTCTCCATCTGTGTCTTTAAGGAGTCACCAATCAATGGGGGTGAGAATGAAGCCCTCCTCTCAGAGCCCTCCAAGGACTGAACCCATCAGCAACCAGCCTGACAGGCACTCCTCCCCCAGCCCGGACCCAGAGAATAGTCAAGATAAAAATTAAAGGCATTGTGGCAAATACTGCTTGAGATTTCTGAGGTGTGAAGAAAAGGCTGTGGGGTGGGAATGGAGGTGTGAAGAGAGTGGCAGCAGCTTAGCTCCGTCCCCATCCTCCAAGAGCTCTGGCTCTCAGGCTGTCCCTCACCTAGCACACACAGCTTGTTCTCTGCTCCTGAGAAGTCATACATTTCTTTCTTCCTTCCTTCTTTTATTGGCACCAGCGATTGAACTCAGGACCTTGCACTTGCCAGCCAGGCAGGTGCTCATAGTGCTAAGCTATCTCCCTGGCCCTGCATTTCTCTTTTATTTTTTGAGATGGGGTCTAGTTATGTAGCTCAGGCTGGCTTTGAATATCAGGTGATCTTTACCACCACACCCATCAAGTAGGCTTTTTTGGGGTGGGGTGGGGACAGGATCTTGCTTAAATTAACGTTGGCCTCGAATTCACTGTATAGTCTAGGCTGGCCTTAAACCCACAGCAGTCCCCCTGCCTCGGCCTCCCAAGTGCTGGGATTACACGGGTGTGCCACCATGCCTGGCCCTGAATGGGACATTTTGAAAACGGACAAGTGAGACTTCTCTGTGGTCTCCAACATATATGCCACAATCTAGAAACTCGAGAGTGAACATGACAGACTGGTCTCTGCCTTTGAAGATTCCCAGTCCTGGAGGGGAAGGGGACTTTGAGGGGGTGCACATAACACATCCTGAGATGTGTCTCACAGGAAGCCCATAGATGAGCAGCTGTTTGGTGGGGATGTCAGTCTTTGCACTGGGTTTATTAATTTTAAGTTGAAGCTCTTCTGTGAGTGAGTGAGTGTGACACAGAGACGAGAGAGGTGGTGGGGGGAGAATATGAGAATGTGGCCCCTAGCCCAGGGAGGAGAAAAAATGCACATACAGGGATATGTTGAACTTTGCACTCAATTTCACGGATTTGCAGGCACACAGAAGCTCATCTGGATCTCAGCAGTTTACAAGTTACACAAACCCCATTCAGGAAACGTGGGAGGGCAGAATGCAAACAGTATTATGGGAGCGGTTTGGAGGCTGGGCTGTGCAGCTATTGGGTTGGAGGGAGTCTCAAAGGAGAGGAAAACATGCCGTCATTTGACACCTGAGAGAGGCACGACCTCAGTAGGCCCACTGAAGTTGGAAAGTAGGGAGCTATCCCCGAAAAGAACCGGAGGCACTGAGCCCCACCCCATGTGTCGGAGGTGCTCTCAGTTCCTAGGATGCGGACTTAGAAGTACTTTAGGTCTTCAGGTCTTTGGAATTCATGACTCGCATCTATCCCCACGCGCTAAAAGTCCAACTGCACAGAGCAAGACTTCCACCAGACGGGAGACGACTGCACTTGCGCAGTCGGGCTCCAGTCCCGGCTGTCCCATGACCCCTTGGGGCAGGCACTAACCAAGGAAGCGATCACACTTGGCTTCCGGCAACAGGCTCGCGGCTGCCGTGCGACCCGGAAGTGTTCCCATTTTGCGTCTTTGGGGCACTGGACGGCCCTGCCAGGCTCCAGGCGGACGTACCACAATGGGGTCGTCAAAGAAGCACCGCGGAGAAAAAGAGGCAGCCGGAACGACTGCTGCGGCCAGCACCGGGAGCTCCGCTGAGCAGGCGCCGCGGCATCGGGAGCACAAAAAACACAAGCATCGGAGTGGCGGCGGCGGTGGCGGCGGCGGTGAACGACGAAAGCGGAGCCGGGAACGGGGGAGCGAGCGCGGGAGTGGGCGGCGCGGGGCAGAAGCCGAAGCCCGTAGCGGCGTGCACGGGCGGGAACGCAGCCAGGCCGAGCCCTCCGAGCGGAGAGTGAAGCGGGAAAAACGCGATGATGGCTACGAGGCTGGTAAGGGCCGGGTCTGTGCAAGGCTGGCGCGGGGCGGTGGTGGAGGTGCTCGGCCCTCAGTGTGCAGAGGCAGGCCCTCTGGCCTCTCCAGGCACAGCTTTCTCCAGCGCTTAAAGGGTTTTGACTTGATTGTTTTGGGTTAGACATTGTCTGGTATCATACAGGCTCTCAGTAAATATTGAGTCAATGAGTGAAGAAGTGTGCAGAGTCGAGAGAACACCTGGCACGGCGGTGCGGAGCAGTAATTCCAGCCCTCCGGGAGACCAAGGCGGGAAGATTGCGAACTTCATCAGCGTGGGCCATTTAGTAACTTAGCGAGAAAGCGTTTCTAAAGACGAGGAGGCTCTGAAGATGTAGATGTGTGGAAGCTCTATGTTCTATTCCCAGTGCCAGAAAAGTAAAGAGAAACCTTGTTATTGGTTAAGTCGCGCACTACCTCTTATTTGAAATAGTAAGATAGGCAGGGGTCTGAACTCAAGGACCCTGCACCGCATTGGAGGCCCTGTTAAATTTGGACATTGTTTCATTGTGGTAGGAAGTTAGGGATTCGAGTTGATCAGATTGATACTTTGTAAAAAAAAAATTACTGCATCTAAATACTTAATCGGTCTGGTGGTAGGTGGACCTTAAAGCAATCAGGTGAGGGTTGATGGTGGCTTGCACCAAGGCAGCAGCATAGGCTGGAGAGAAGTGGGCAGCCCGGAGACATGTTTCGGAGGAGGACTGAACAAAATTTAGCATTTGGATAGGAAACAGGAAAGAAAGCTTTGACACCTTATGTTTTGGGGTAAACAGATGAATAGTGATGACAGCTGTTGAAATTGAGGATTTTGGAAGAGAGGAGTTGAAGTAGAAGAGAGATAATGCATGAAGCTTTGGAGAGTATTGAGGTGGTTGTGTGCGGAGAAATTAGGGATTGGGACTGGATACAGTGATGTTTGAATATTTAGATGACAAACGAAGCCTTCTGAGAGTGTGGAGTGAGAAGTCAGGGTAAGAGATACAGCCTGAAAGATGCCAGTAGTTTAGTGGTGGCAGATAAAGATGTTACAAAAAAAGAGGTAGAGTAGCCAAAAAGGAAAAATAGACGCTCATGATCATGGGGTCTGTGGGTAGAGAGTGTTGGTAGGAGGAGGGTGTGAATGTCACCATGAGAGATCAAGGAAACCAGAACTGAAAAGATAGGGCCGACCAGATAGCTCAGTGGACTAAAGTGCCTGCTTAGGGAGGGGTAGAGACTGGGGTTTGATCCCTAGTGTACCTGTAATCCCAGCACTTGGGAGACTGAAAACAAGAGATCATTGAGTCCTATCTGTGTAGTGAGATTCTGTAGGCCATGTACTAAATACATTAAAAAAAAAAAAAAAAGGAATCCATAGGATTTAGAACTAAAGAAGTAGGTTACCTTGTGGAGGGCCTAGGTGGAAAGAGGGACCTTGGGGATTAAAGAAAAGTGGATTAGGTATACAGGAGAAGATGTGTTCATTGGTAGATGCTAGTGGAGGGAGTCCCATCTGATGTTATTAAACCTCTTCTGTGGTGGTTAGTGAAGTTATTTGCTTATGCATGACATGGCTGGCACAGGTCCAAAATACTTATTTTCTGTGTCTCCCAATATCCAGCACCATGTAGTTTCTTTACTTCACATTGCAGTAGAGAACACAGAATTGCTGCTGATATAGTCCCTGTCCTGTGGGAGGAAGAGACCTCAAATAACAATGGCTGGCTAGGGAGTTCAGGGCAGGTAGTTTTTTTTTTTTTGTTTGTTTGTTTTTTTGAGACAGGGTCTCACTATGCAGTTCAAGCTGGCCGTGAGCTCACTTCTGTAACCAAGGCTGGGCTCAAACTCACACCGATGCTCCTGCCTCAGCCTCCCAACAGGGCAGGTAGTTCTGACTGGTAGTTGATCAGGACTTCTTGAAGGCCCTGATAGGAATTTTCCAATCAGAAGGGGCCCAGAGAAGACAGCTAAGGTTGAAAATACACCACATAACGCAGTGGGTAAAACCAGCATGGTGGCACACACCTGTAATCCCAGCCCTCAGGAAGGCTGAGGAGGAGTATCCTTGTGAGTTTGGAGCCAGCCTGGGCTACAAAGTAAGCTCAAGGCCAGCCTGAACTACATGGTGAAATCCTGTCTCAAAAAGAACCAAAAGGGGGGAAGGGGTGGAGAGGCCAAAATGAGTTGAGAAAGTTGACTCCCAAGAGTTAGGAAAGTAAGGTGCTAGAAGAGCAGGACTGGTAGATAAGCTTTCTGGTGTTAACAGCGGATCCAGGTGCTGATGCTCATCTTTGACCCCAAGGTTGGAGCCAGAGATGCTGGTTTTGGGGTGGTGTGTTCAGTCTGAGCCTTGGTATTTGTTGTTGCAGCTGCCAGCTCCAAAGTTGGCTCAGGAGATGCCTCATCACTCAGCATTGAGGAGACCAAGTGAGTACCATCTCCCTGTATTGTGCCTTTTTTCTTCTGTGGCATTTTGTGGGGCAGCCAGGCTTTCTACCATTATAGCACGCCAGTTAGATTGGGAAGGGCTGTGTAAACAGTCATCGTAGCTGCTTTTGGGTCATAGGAAGAAACTGGGAGCCAAGCAGGAGGGCATTGGCTGGCTAGGGGCAGGCCTGGCCAAGTACCTGTGTTCCCTAGTTTGGGGACTGTCACCTTCCTAGTGTTCTAGGCTATCCAAGTCAGGCCTGTACTTAGGACCCTTAAGACTATTTGTTCTCGGGCCGGTGAGATGGCTCAGTGGTCTAGAGTCCCTGCTTGGGCAGCCATAGGAACTGCGGTTTGATCCCCGGCACCACGTGCTGCGCCAGCCCCACCCCCGGGGCAGGCTGAGCCAGCCAGAACACAAATAAATAAATAAATGAGGTTTAAAAAGATAAAATAAACTTTAAAACAAAACAAAACAAGACTATTTGTTCTCACTGTTTTTGCTTCCTGTCTAGAAATGCACTTGATAACCTATTTCTTTTGTAGTTCCTAACATTTGTATCTTGTCCTCAGTAAACTCCGGGCAAAGTTGGGGCTGAAACCCTTAGAAGTCAGTGCTGTCAAGAAAGGTGAGCATGGTGCTAAGGATGATGTCTCAGGAAGACATTTGAGGTGGGGCAGAGAGGCCATCTCAAGGGGTCTTTGAACAAAGTGGGGAGAGCATGCAGAGGCAGCACCATTCGGGGTCCTGTGTATGTATTTGCCTGCTGCCACAGTGTGGATCTGGGATATTCACTTGCCTGGTGCTCTCCTGATGGAGGGCAAGTAGGTGGCTGAGAGTTATACACAGTTGCTGCACACTGCTTGGGTTGTGCAGGAATTGGTTGGTTTGCTTTAAAAAAAAATGAGGAACTTGAGAAGTGTCTTAGTTATTCTTGTGTTGTTGCAGTGCCAATACTTGACACCCAAAATGAAGGAAGGAAAGGTTTATTTAGCTCACAGTTACTGGGGGTTTCATTCCATACTCAGCTGACTCCAAGGCAGAGTGGCACACAGCAGAGAACAACCTTTCATGGTGGCAGCTAAGAGCAAGAGCACGGGGAGAGAGCTAGCAGCAGCTCAAACAGCTAACTTCTCTTCCTCCTGACATTGAAATGCAAATCACCTGCCCCAGGGGAGGGGCAGCATCCATTTCCACAATAATCAATTACAAATTCCAGAAGCCACCTCATGACCAGCATGAGACTTTGGGGGGACACCTATACACAAACCATAACAAGAAGATTGAAGGTCCTTGTGTTACATGGGGTGATACAGGAGTGTGGGGTGAACTGGGGCTAAGTACATGAAAGACTCTTCCCTCTTCTGGCGCCCTGAGCTGGAAGGGGGCAGGGTGAGTGGCTCCCTCCTCTCCCCCCAGCCATGGGCAGACATAGCCTCACGTCTGGGCCCCCCTTCCAGAGGCGGGCACCAAAGAGGAGCCCGTGGCCGCTGATGTCATCAACCCCATGGCCTTGCGACAGCGAGAGGAGCTTCGGGAGAAACTGGCAGCTGCCAAGGAAAAGCGATTGTTGAACCAGAAGTTAGGGTGAGGGAGTCCTGCCACGGTGGCCAGGGGAAGCTGCTGTTCGTTTACTTCGTGGCTTGGGGTGGGGAAGCAGGTATTGGCATCTCTGAGCATTCTCTTCCTTCAGAAAGATAAAGACACTAGGGGAGGATGACCCCTGGCTAGATGACACTGCAGCGTGGATCGAGAGGAGCCGGCAGCTGCAGAAGGAGAAAGACTTGGCCGAGAAGAGGGTGAGCACTGGGGCAGCTGGGGCTGGTCAAGGGCAGGAACTGGTAAAGCCAGGGCCTGATACTCAGTAGATGAAGTGGCTTGGGTGGGGAGGCCCCTGCTTGCTGTCTGCTTTGCATTCTGCACAGCTTGCCTGCAAGTCTTGCCCTCTGACACTCACCCCTGGTACAGTAGTGGTATTTTCTGGTAATGCTAAATGGCTTGAGGTCAAATCCTTTCACGTCCTACAGGCCAAGCTTCTGGAAGAGATGGATCAAGAGTTTGGTGTCAGCACTCTGGTGGAGGAGGAATTTGAGCAGAGGCGGCAGGTGAGGCTGTAGTAGCTGGTGATTTGGGCAAGAGGCGGGTGCTGTGGCCTTGGTCTTGCCATCCTAGCATTGGGGGCTACATGTGACCCCTTATTTGGCTGGACCTTCCCCCTTAGGACCTGTATAGTGCCCGGGACCTTCAGGGCCTCACTGTGGAACATGCCATAGAGTCCTTCCGAGAGGGGGAGACTCTGATCCTCACTCTGAAGGACAAAGGTAAGCAGCTCAAGGGGGCTCAGGTGGGGGCTCGGGTACTAACACGTCCAGGGCTGGTAGGATGATTGTTGACTGCTCCCTTCCCAGGTGTGCTGCAGGAGGAGGAGGATGTGCTGGTGAACGTGAACCTGGTGGATAAGGAGCGGGCAGAGAAGAATGTGGAGCTGCGGAAGAAGAAGCCCGACTACCTGCCTTATGCAGAAGATGAGAGCGTGGATGACCTGGCACAGGCATGCTGGCGGGTGTGCAGCTGGGGTGGGCAGTGTTACCAAGAGGCTCTGGAAGACAGTGGCGAGCCCAGGTCCCAGCCCTTGCCTCTTCCCTTACAGCAAAAACCTCGCTCTATCCTGGCCAAGTACGATGAGGAGCTAGAGGGTGAGCGACCACACTCCTTCCGGCTAGAGCAGGGTGGTACAGCTGATGGCCTGCGAGAACGAGAGCTGGAAGAGATCCGGACCAAGCTGCGGTTGCAGGCACAGTCCCTGAGCTCAGTGGGACCCAGGCTGGCCTCTGAGTACCTCACGCCCGAGGAGATGGTGAGCTCCACCTGGGCTGTGTATGGGGTGACCACTGTCCTGCTCTTTGGAAGGGAGATTGAATGTTGGGGCTCTGCATTGCTCTTGGATGAGTGGTAAATGGCAGTGCAGGGAGGTGTTGGGTATTGACAGGAAGGGACTGTTGAGCCAGTGGGCCCCAAGTTTGTGTTCTCTCTGCCCCACATCCAACTTGTGTTTTTGGTGAGTCATTTAGCAGATAGCAGATAGCAGCCACCTCTAGAAGCTGCCCAAATATAAGGAGTTTGGTTTTATAGGTGCACATGGATGTGGTATGTGGAGATGGTGGCAAACAGCTGTGCCCTTGGCATCATGGCTACGCAGGAAAGAATCTTGGAGCCAGAGTACATAGGAGCGGGGCAGCCCCAGGATGGGAACTTAAACCTGTTTGGGCCTCAGTTCCCCTGTCTCACAGTGAAGTAATACAGCACCTATCTTGAATGTCGCATGTATTGGAAGTGCAGGCAATGACAGGCAGAGACACACCAAAAGAGTTTTGGTTACTGGCTTGCGATGGCCTGAGCTCCTGGAAAGCTCTTCCCTCCACAAAAAGCTCTCCTTTTCTCCCCTCAGGTGACCTTTAAAAAGACCAAACGGAGGGTGAAGAAAATCCGTAAGAAGGAAAAGGAGGTAGTCATGCGGGCAGATGATTTGCTGCCCCTTGGGGACCAGACTCAGGATGGGGACTTCGGTTCAAGGTAGGATTGGACACAGTAGTGCCTGAAAGGCCGAGTGGCCCAGCCCAGGGTCTCATACTCACTGTGGAGCCTCTTCTCCTAGGCTACGGGGCCGGGGTCGGCGCCGAGTGCCAGAGGCAGAGGAGGCTGACCCGGAGGATGCTGAGAAGGAGCCTGTGCCCCAGCACCTGCCATCAGATGACACCCGTGTGGAGAACATGGACATCAGTGATGAGGGTAAGGGGCCAGCCTGTGGGGCTGGGGATGGGACCCCAGGAGCCACTGTGAGCGGGCGTCCTGTGTTCCCACCAGAGGACGGGGGAGCTCTGCCCTCAGAGTCTCCTGAGGCACTGGAGGAGGATGAGGCAGAGCTGGAGTTGCAGAAGCAGCTGGAGAAAGGGCGGCGGTTACGGCAGCTGCAGCAGTTGCAGCAGCTTCGGGACAGCGGTGAGAAGGTGAGGCTGGCAGTGTGTTGGATGCCTGCCGTGCGTGAGACCTTGTTCTCGGGGCTAGGTGTCACTGTGGAATAGGAAACAAGGCCATCTGTAGTGTGGGTGAGGGGCAGTAGCGACCTGGTGAACAGAGGGCCAACAGTAAAACAAGTTGAAGTTAGAGCAGCAGTGTTGAGAGGGCTCTTGGGGGACCTTTGAACTGAGATCTGGGGTAAAGGCAGTGGGATCTTTGGAGAAGTGACCCTGTGGTGCTCAGGGATAGGTTGCAAGAGCATGGAGCAAATGGCTGGCTGGCGAGAGCTGAGGTGAATGGTCAGTGGTGCCCACAGCTGTGACTGACCTTCACAGGATGCTTACGTAAGCTGGACACGGGAAGATGTAGGATTAGAGCTGCTCTGGGAGCTTGCTGTCCTGTCCTGGGGGTGACAGGGTTGTGGGGGCGTATTTGTTTTTTTGTTTTTGTTTTTGTTTTGAGATAGTGTCTCACTGTAGATCAGACTGGTCTTGTACCTATGGCCATCGTCCTGCCTATGCATCCCGATGCTGGGGTCTTGGCTGTGCACCACCATGCCCAGCTTTTTGAATGAGAGGAGTTACTAGGTGTGTGGGGAGGCTGGGCATCTGCACAGCAGGAGTTGGGAAGGCAGGAGGTGTGCAGGTTGCTGCTCTCAGTGCTGGCAGCACGGGGAAGCTCTTCTCAAGGCACTCCTTTGCTGTGGCAAGCAGGCTGGAAACACCAACTGGGAAGTGTAGGGTGTGGGCTGCCTGCCTGCCTGCAGTCACTGAAGGGGCTTTCAGAAGTGAGTTGTGGAAGGGAGAACTTCTAGATGAGAAGCAGGGACAGGGGAAGCCTTAGCCCCTAAGGCATTGTGTGAGGAGCTTTGGAGAGTGGTTGGCACAGGCTTGCTTAGGAGGGGCTATGTAGGATTTTGGGTGTTAATTCCAAGGCCAGTAGGGAGCCATTGATGGGTTGGAGCAGAAAAGTGGCCCACTAAGGTCAATAGGGATTAGCAACAGAGGAAGTCCAGGGAGGAGAAAGCCAGTTAGACTGGTCGATGTGGGCTATGGGATGGCTTATGTACCAGAGTCAGGGAAGATCCGTGGGTTCCCGGCTCTTAGTGGCATCACCCCAGAAACTTCTGGGTCTGCCCACAGCTGCTCCCTCCCCCAGGTGGTGGAGATTGTGAAGAAGTTAGAGTCTCGTCAGCGGGGCTGGGAGGAGGAGGAAGATCCTGAGCGGAAGGGGGCCATCGTGTTTAATGCCACCTCAGAGTTCTGCCGCACCTTGGGGGAAATCCCCACCTATGGGCTGGCTGGCAACCGGGAGGAACAAGAAGAGCTCATGGTGAGTCCCACAGACCCCCATCCCCATCCCCCTCACTGGCCTGTTCTGCTCTTGGCCAGGGGCTATAATAGGTGGACTGGTGCTCCCCAGGCTAACTTGGCTTCCCGCCCCAGGACTTTGAACGGGATGAAGAGCGCTCAGCCAATGGTGGCTCTGAGTCGGATGGGGAAGAAAACATTGGCTGGAGCACTGTGAACCTGGATGAAGAGAAGCAGCAGCAGGATGTGAGGATGTGCTGGGGTTGTGGGCTGGACAAGGGTTCTGGGCTTGCACCCAGCTAGCCCCTGCCTCAGTGAGGGCCCAGGGGCTTAATCTCATCTTATTGAATAGGCTCTAATGCCCTGGGACTAAGAGAAGACCCTTGGGTGACTGGTGGGCAGGGAGGTGGGAAGAGCACCCTTGGTCTGCTCACATCCACGTGTGCCATCCCCAGTTCTCTGCCTCCTCCACCACCATCCTGGATGAGGAACCCATTGTGAACAGAGGGCTGGCTGCTGCCCTACTCCTGTGTCAGAACAAAGGTATGGGGGGGGGGTTGGGGGCCTCTTGATTGTCCCCGCTTCCTCTTCCTCATTCCTTTTTCCGTGCAACAGCCTGACATCCTTACCTGCTGGCGGGGTTGTGAGTGTTTTATAGTGCTCACTTGCAGCTTTCTTGTCTGTGGGGTAGGCAGTGTGAACCCCATAGCCCCTATGTCCCCCCAGGTCTGCTGGAGACCACAGTGCAGAAGGTGGCCCGAGTGAAGGCCCCCAACAAGTCCCTGCCTTCAGCGGTATACTGCATTGAAGACAAGATGTGAGTGTGGTGGTGGGGCTGGTGACAGTGCAGAGCTTCCTGGAACACTGTAGTGGGGCTGGTGTGTGACAGACTTTTATCTTGGTCCAGGGCCATTGACGACAAATACAGCAGGAGAGAAGAGTACCGTGGCTTCACCCAGGACTTCAAGGAGAAGGATGGCTATAAGCCTGATGTTAAGATCGAGTATGTGGATGAAACAGGCCGGAAACTCACACCCAAGGAGGTGAGTGGGCCCTTGGCACATGAGGCTGGGCCAAGGGTGAGAGGCCCGTGGTGGCAGGCAGTGCTGCAGGACCCTGTCTGGCCTGGTGTAGAACGTTAGCCTCAGTTTCCATCTCTAGCACAGCAGGCTCCTCAAAGGCAGGCAGGAGGGTCCGACAGGCACCTTTGTATTTCTGCTCACCCATTGTAGCAGAAGCTTCCAGCCCTCAGGGCAACATCCCTTGACCCAGAGCCACCCCTGACTCCCCGTCAAGCCCCAGCCTCCACATGCAGGTCTCACTCCAAACTCCCATTCCCGTTAAAATACATCTGTTTGTCTTGCTGCCTCTGCTGGGGCCCCCTGAGGCTCCCAGCATTTTTTTCCCATCCCCTTCCCTCCCACTGGGGTCCCTATATTCACTTGGGCAAGTCAGCACCCCTTTTCACCCTGTTTGGGTGATTTTTGGCCCCAAAAGGCCTCACTCACCCAGAGCCCTCTATTCCTGTTCTTGCCCTGTGATCCCAGGCATTCAGACAGCTGTCCCATCGCTTCCATGGGAAGGGCTCGGGCAAAATGAAGACGGAGCGGCGGATGAAGAAGCTGGACGAGGAGGCGGTGGGTGCTCAGGGACCTGGGGGGTGCTGCGCTGGTGGGAGCCAAGGGTGGTGACTGCTCGGCATGCTTCTGCCCTGTGCTGACTGGCCCCAACCCACAGCTCCTGAAGAAGATGAGCTCCAGTGACACACCCCTGGGCACAGTGGCTCTGCTCCAGGAGAAGCAGAAGGCCCAGAAGACTCCATACATTGTGCTCAGTGGCAGCGGCAAAAGCATGAATGCGTGAGTGGGGGCTCTCAGGGAAGGTGGGCTGGGGGATCTGTGCCCCCAATCCAGCCTCACACTTACCTTTTTCTCCACAGGAACACCATCACCAAGTGAACCAGTCAACCTTTGGTCCCCTCCCTACCTTAATGTTAAATAAACCTCCCTCATTTTTTCCTCCTGGTCATGGTGCAGACTCCAGCGCTAGATGTCGGGGGAGGGGAGATGCTGCCCTCAGGAGGCTGGTTCCCTGCTCCCAGCCAGCTGTGTGACCCTGGCCATGTTCCTGAGCCTTGGTTCTGCAATTTGTACAGTGTACTCCACATTTTGTAGAAAGATTGATGATTCAGTGAACTCCCCTTGTTCAGTGAGTCATTCATCTAGAATTTAGAGCTGAGCAAAATGGGACAGATCTCTGAAGTTGTGTGGCTTAGTCTGGCCCCTACCAGGTAGCCCTGTCCATCAGGTGACTTGAGTACCTGGGCAGAGATGAAAGAGAGCAAGAGAAATAGCTTTGTTTCCTCCTCTGCCCTTTTGCCACAGCATAGGGCCTGCTATGGAAGTGCCATCTTGTCTTCTTCCTGGGCCAGCTTCGTGAGGTGAAGTGTGAGATGTTATTGAAGACTTGGTCCTGAGGTGTCAAGCCTGTATGGGACACTACCTTGCTATCTTCCCGAGTTAGATAGTTCACATATGATTGGGATAATCGGCCTGGCACTGCAAGGACTGGGTCCTGTTCAGGGATAGGGTGTCTCTCCTGTCCTGGCTTGTACTGCCTGGGCCTGTGCCAGAGCCAGGGCTCTGGGCTGCATTTTACCCTAACTGGCTGGGTATCTTCACGGTGAGCTGCCTGAGATGTCAGCACCATACCCCCTGGTGGCATGGCCCCCACACAACTGCAGTAGCCAAGGAGGGATCCCTCGAGTTCTGGGAAGCCAGGCTTGGAAAGACAGGAGACAGAGTCTTCTTCCCTTATGTATATTCCCCCAGGTACTCTCTAGGTAGGCCACAAGTTTTAAGGTGAAAAAATGATTCCCAATGAATAAGTTGAAAAAAGTTATTTTGGTAGGCTGGGCATGGTGGTGCACTCCTGTAATCCCAGCACTTGGGAGGCTGAGGCAGGAGGATCAGTGTGAGTTTGAGACCAGCCTGGGCTATAAAAGTGATCTCAAGGCCAGCCTAAACTGCATAGTGAGACCCTGTTTCGACAAAAACAAAACAAAACAAAACAACTTGGTAGTACTGGAGATTGAACCTTTGCAAAAAACCTCATCTCAACTCTTTATTGTCTCATTTACTTTTAAAAAGATATAGGGGCCAGGGAGATAGCTTAGTGGCTCATGCACCTGCCTGAACAAGCATAAGGTCCTGAGTTATTGTTTCCTAGTACCAAAAACAACAAAAAAAAAATTTAGTAGTACATGTTTACAGTACATAACAGTTATAGTCGTAAGGAATTGGTACAAATATACATCTGAGCTCTTTTTCCTCTGCTTTTTTGTGTGGTGGTACTAGAGATTAAACCCAAGGCTTTTGCATATCTGTAGCCCTTGTTCTATTTTTTGAAACGGCCTTGCTGAGTTGCCCAGGCTGGGCTCTAATTTATGATCCTCTTGCCTCAGCTTCCCCGAGTGCTGGGATTATAGGTATGTGCTGTCATGCTTCGCTGGAAACAGTAAATTTTAAAAAACGTGGAGTGAGACAAATGTAAGCAAATGACAAAACCTAGTTGCCTTAAAATAAACACTTGGTGTAATTACTGTGGCAAAAACTGAAGCAGTCAGCTCACTGATTTCTTTATTTGGTTCCTCTGTTTTCAAATCTGATTCCAGTTTACTTTTGTGTCCTCAGGAAGGGAGGGTGCATGTGGGATATACATGATAAGCAAGAACTGGGAGTGTAGGGGAGACCGTTCCTTTCAAAAGCCTATGAGGTGCTCCTAATCTCTGGCATGGCCAGTCTAGTGTCACTGCTGGAACTCGTACCTCATTTGCAAGAAACATCCCATTAGGGTTGTCACCATGCTAGCCACAGTCAGTAGAGGTCTTAAGCGACAGCCCCAAGGTAAGATTGATGGCTTTGGTGCAGGTGGCTTCCTAACTTTTGTCCCTAGTCACTGAGTCGATTAAATGGAATCAAAGGCTCCCAGGGACCCTAGAGGGGCCTCCAGCACCTTTTGGGTTGGTGTTGTCTGGTGCCTTTGTATCCTGTAGGTCTTGGTTCTGGCCTGGGGATTTGCTATTTTGAGGTACTTTTAATATGCTTCCTGGGCATGTACTGCCTAGAGGTTGAGAGGCTGCTAGCGCCAAATCCCCGGGAGGCATGGGTCTCAAGGTCACATAGCCAAGAGGGACATGTCCCAGCTTTGGTGCGCAGCAGTTTGGCAACACTGTAGGACTTCCTCGACTCAGGCTGCTGGGCACAGTGATGCTCAGGTTATCAGAGACAGCATGGCCCACTCCACTCAGCACCTGAGTACTACCCATCTTGGCCCTTGGGAGGGCCTTCTGGGAATGGTGATGTCGGGTGCTGGTGTGGTCTGTGTGCTTAACTAGGTCAGGCTTGACTTGGTTCTGGGTTCCTGCTTTCTAACCTATGCCCACACCTTGCCCTGGTCCCTTACATCTTCCTTTAAGCTAAGTGTGGGGCTCTGCCTGTCAGTTCTGGCCAGTGTGTGTTCCCTTTTGCTCATCCAGTGAGAGACACCATAAACCAGCAATGTGGCACATGCCTGTAATCCCAGCAGTGGGAGGCTGAGGCAGGATGATCACAAATTTAAGCCCAGCCTGGTAATTTAGCGATTTAACCCTGTCTAAAAATAAAGGGGAGTAAGGTGTGTGTGTGTGTGTGTGTGTGTGTGTGTGTGTGTGTGTGTGTGTTGGGGATGTAGTTTGGTAAGAAATCTGGGGCTCAGTCCCCAGTGCTGGAGGAACAAAAGCCTCAGACAACTCTACTGGGGCCACTTAGTCTTGTAAAAGTTCCACTTGTCAGTGAAGAGGTTTGCCAGCCCTTGGTCTAGTTGGGGCAAGTGTCCTGGCTCAAGGGCACTGGTGAGCACCAAAGTCTTTCCCTACATTCCCCCTGGGAAGACAGCTCGCTTAGGGTCTCCTCTTCAGCCAGGCTTGGGCTTTGCTGCAGCCTCCACTCCCCTGGCCCTGAGTGCTGTCTTGTGAAGTGGACCCCTGCTGGCTTTAACAGATTTTCCCGCTGCCGCTGCTGCACCTGTGCACAGCAGCCACACTGCCTGCTCTTCCTCAGATGGGCTGTTCCTCCTTTGGGGGACAAGCACAATAAGCTTTCTGTGCCAATACGTACTCCACCCTGAGGGAGGAGACAGAAAGGGTCCCAAATGGGTTTTGTCATCTCTAGTCACAAAAGGGGAACAAAGAAAGTGGAGGACCAGGTCAGGATTCCTGCAAGGCAGGTGTGGGCAGTGATGGTAAACTGCCAAATGCCAGCGTGGGCAGGTATCAGTGGCTGGGGGACCAGATGAGAGAGATTCTTGGAGGTGTCGAAGAAGAGACATGAGTGGAGGCTGAGGAGTCTGGAAGGCTCAGTCACCAGAAGGAGGATCATTTAAACTGATGAGCCTAGAGGAAGGAGAGCTCCTTCAAAGATGGCAGTCCCAGCCAGGTGTGATGCATGCCTGGACTCCCGACACATTGGGAGGCTGAAGCAGGGGGATTCAGAAGTCAAACTCAATGTGGCCAGTGTAGCAAGATGCTCAAAAAATAAAACAGGCTGGGGATATAGCTCAGTGCAAATGGCCTGAGCATAACCCACCATTAACATGCCCATGCACACAACACAAAGATGATAGTTTGGTCTTACTTCTTGTCCACAGCCCCCTGCATTCTCAGGATAATAAGCTGTTGTCTGGAGCATGGTTTCTGTAGGGGATGCACAAAGCCACTAGAACCAGGAGCTGGTAGAGCTCTTGCTTTGTATGTATAATACCCTAGGTCCATCCCCAGCAACACACACACACACACACACACACACACACACACACACACACACACCCCAAACTGGAACTGGAGTCAAAATCATTTTACAACTAAACTCCAGAAGTCTACTGCATACCACCTAGAGTTCATCTCTCTCTCTCTCTCTCTCTCTCTCTCTCTTTGTGGTACCAGGGATTAAACTTGGGACTTGGCGCTTGCAAGGTAGGCACTTATGCAACTTAGTTATCTCTCCAGTCATTGAGTGCATCTCTTTTCTTTTTTTCTGTCTTTTTGAGACGGTCTCGCTATGCAGTTCAGGCTGGGCCTTGAACTCACTTTTGTAGCCCAGGCTGGTCTCGAACTCGCACTGATCCTCCTGACTCAGCCTCCCAAGTGCTGGAATTATAGGTATGTGCCACCATGCTCAGCAAGAGTTTTTTTTTTTTCCCCCCTCAGGATTGAACTCAGGACCTTGGGCTTGCCAGGCAAGCGCTTATTCTACTGAGCTATTTCCCTGGCCCTGAGAGCATTTACTTAAGGTCAAATTCCCAACACTCTCCAAATGTTCCCAGCCCACATCTTCCAGCTTGTAAATGCTTAAGTGGCAGGAGAGAGGATCCTGCCATCCCCCATAATGCCTCAGGAAATGAGTTCTTTTCTAGGTCATGGAACTTGGTTTCATACTAGTATTTTTTTAAATATTAATTTATTTTTACTTTTTTTTTTTTTGTATTATGGCCCCCTCAGCCTGCCCCGGGGGTGTGGTTGGTGCAGCATGTGGTGCCAGGGGTCGAACTGTGGTTCCTACAGTTGCCTAAGCTTTCCTAAGCAGGCACTTTTAGACCACTGAACCATCTTGCTGACCCGGTTTCATACTAGTATCATACTCCTGTTCCTAAGCACAAATCACTGTGCCTTGCTTACCAGCATGGCTTTTCCCAGCAGGTATGGGCCTAGGCTGGGCCTGAAACTCACCAGATACTGATAAAGATGTCTGGTTTATTGCCCAAAACAAAAGGAAATTGGCCCTGCTCGTGAGCCCTCCTATACACTGTTCCCCGCCATTCCCTTCGATACACTTGGAAGGATAATCCTTTCTTCTTGCACCCTGAGCATACTGTAGCTCTGTGTGTAAGTTCCTCTATTCAACGCTTAGGACTGCTGGCCTACAGGGCTGCTCTTTTAGGAAAGCCCCCCAGCCCATCTCAGGAAGGCCTGGGACTTCCCAGTGAGAACTTTCCTGCCACAGTTTGAGGCAAATCTAATTGAACATTCAGTGAAATGAAATGCCAGTGCTGTGTTCCACAACAGTCCCAAATGGTTTGGGGGCATTTGGATTCTGATTAGCCAGCGGCTGTTGTTCCCTGACTGTATAATCTGGGTAGAGGTGACTTGATGGATGTGCTTATTGTGACCCCTGTTGGTAGCCTGAGTACATAACCAGAAAGGCTGGTACTGCCTCACATGGGCTAAATTGCTAACAGCTGCGTCCATAGTGCAGGCAGGAAGAATGAAAGAGTGCTGCTCTTACACTAGAGCTTCTAGAACAGACGGACACCCAGTAGTGTAAAGGGCTAATCACCAGTACTGATTAGTTTCCAAGGTGCTTGACAATTCATGGTGACGTAGCCCAGGTTAAATAAGATGGGTATTTTAGCATCTAAACCTTCATTTCTGATTTGTTTCCTGATGTGAAGTGGTAGGCAGTGTGCTACATACTAATGCAAAAATAAGTGAAAAAGAACTAGACCCAGGGGCTGGGGATGTGGCTCACTGGTAGAGTTCTTGCCTTGCATGTATAATAATGCCCTAGGTTCATCCCCAGCACCACACACACGCCCCCCAAACTGGAACCAGAATCAAAATCATTTTATAACTAAACAAAAAAAGGGGGCTTTCAGGTTAGCTCAGTAGTGCTTGTGTGGGCAATCCCAGTCAGGCACAGGGGATGACAGTTTGATCTCCAGACCCACCGTTAAGGCCACTTGAGCCAGAAAAAAAAAAAATTCTGTCACAACTAAACAAAAAAAGATTTAAGAGGTTTTATGATTTGGATTTTGAGTGTCCCCAGGTTGTGGCACTATTGGGAGGTGGTACCTAGTGCAAGGAAGTTAGGTCACTGGGCGTGTGCCCTTGAAGGGGATGTTGGGATGCCGATCTGTGTTTCATGGCTGCCAAGAACCAAGCAGCTTCCTTCACCTTATGACCCTGCTGTGCTGCTTCAGGCCCAACCATGGACTGAAACTTCAGAAACTGTGAGCCAAGATAAGCCTTTCCTCTTTGAGGTTATTTCAGGTATTTGTCACAGTGATAGAAAGCTAAATATTGAGTTTAAAGGGAATTAAAACAAGATGTGTGTGGTGACTCACATCTGTATTCAAGATTTGGGAAAGGCAGAGACAGGAGAAGGATCACAAATTCGAGTCCCACCTGAGGGATTTAATGAGAATCTACCTCAAAAAATAAAAAATAAAAAGAAACAGAAATCGAAAATTTCTGTGCATTGGCAAAACATCCCTAGGTTTGATCCCCAGTGTTAAGCACACAAAAAGGAAATTAGTACAAAAAAATCTGAGGCAAGGAAAGCAGGATAGGAAGGAGGGGAAAGGAGGGAAAAGAAAGACTTGTTGCCACTATTAGCCTGTTGTACCTTGGACGTTGCTTTTGCTTCAATCCCCAATGTCACCAGGCAGGCATGCAAGTTGCTTTTAGATTTCCATACAGACTTTAGATTCCTTTGTAATATGTCACCAATGGATAAAACTGGATGTGACATGAGCCACTGTGCTGTTCTGACTTGCCACCATACTCATGATACTATGACAGTGCTTCCCCCTGAGGAGACTCTCGACATGGATTTGCACACTCCTCAGATAAAAGATAGCCAGATGTGGTGATGCGCACCTGTAATCCCAGCACTTGGGGCACTGAGACAGGAGAATTGCTTCACGTTTAAGATCAGTCTTGCTGGGCAATGGGGGCGCACACCTCTAGTCCTAGCACTTGGGAGGCTGAGGCAGGCAAGAGGATTGGTGTGAGTTTAAGACCAGCCTGGGCTACAAAAAGTGAGCTCAGAGGCCGGGGAATAGCTCCATGGCACAAGTGCCTGCCTGGCAAGTGCAAGGTCCTGAGTTTGAACCCTAGTCCCCCCCCCCCCCCCAAAAAAAAAAAAAAAAAAAAAGGACCAGCCTGGATTATATAGTGAGTTGAAGGCCAGTCTAAACCACACAGTGAGATCCTGCCTAAAATGAAAAGTTAAAATATCTGATCTTTGATAAAGACAAAATCCAGGGAGGGTCCTGTAACCCAGGTAATTGTCCTGGGGTACAGGTAGGCAAATGTCAGAGTTCCTTCCTGATTCTCGTCTTGGCCAAAGAAGTCTAAACTTATATTCCTAAAAACACTTTATTGGAATTCCACCAAGCTAATTCCAATCTACCACTCCCAGCGCAACCCATGGCGATAACAAAGACAATATATATATATATATATATATATATATATATATATATATATATATATATATTATTGGGGTGCTAAGGGACCCTAAGTGCAGCCATGAAGACGCCTTCTGGAACAAAGAGAGCGACCTAGGGCTGCACCTGGGTTTTATTCAGTGGAGAAGGGGGAGTGGCTTAAGAAAGGGTACTGTGGAAAGAAGGGGAGCACTGTGAGCTGGGCTAGGTAGGCGGCCTGCATTTACCTCTGCCATATTCAGAGGATATGCAGAGGAAGTAATTTGTATTATGCTATTGAGACAGTATCTCATATTTTGGGGGTCTGGTGCTTCGGTTCTGAAGTGTAATCTTTCAAGCCCCTGGAAGTCACAGCCTCTATCTTGAGGCTCCATCCTAGCTGACACCGTGGAGCATTGGCTGTTTGTCTTGTCTTGACTAGCTCATATTGGAGAGCAGTAGGTGTGGGTTATCAGGGAAATACACATACCTTCTTCAGAAATTACCACCAGCACCTTGCTAGACCAATACACACTGCTTAAAGCCAATTGAAAGGATAATGAGAAGTCCTAGCCAGCTCTGTACATTTTAGTATGAGGAAATAGCGTCAGGCTCAGTCAAAATGGAGACAGTCACTCCTCTTTCAAGGAGAGCTGGTCAGACGGTCCTCCACAGGCAAACACTAAGGATACAGTGCTGAATGAATGCCTGCAGCTACAAAGAAAAGCACTGCCGATACCCATTCTGTTCCTTTACTACTCACTGGCCTCGAGCTTTGAAACTTCAAGACCTGCTCTGATGCCAAAAAGTACAGGCACACTTTGTAGATGAATCCCACACATTTCCCTAGTCCTCTAAAAGACATATTGCCATGGTTACCCTTTGCAATACTTTCCCCTCACTGTGAACATTGTTTTTTTCCACTTTCTGAAGGAGTTCTGGATGTCTTCTTTTGAGTCACGCTATCATGGTTGCCTCAATGTCCTGGTTGGATTAAAAACATTTGTCTTACTTTTCTTGTTGCTAAGACAAACTACCAGCTACTTTAAGTTAAAGGAGAAAAGGTTCATTGAAGCCCAATTTGTAGAGGTTTCAACTCATAGTTTGCTATCTTCAAGGCAAAGGAGAAATAGTTTATGGTGGGTTGGAGACAGCAAATTAACAAATACCAGCAGCAAACAGAAGGCTAAGCCTCTTTTTGTCTCTTTTGGGCTACCCAGCTTTTAGATGGTGCTACCTACACCTAGGGTAGGCCTTCCTTTATCCGCACCCAAAACTATGTTTAGCCAATCAGTGGATGAATTTATTAATCACATACCCTTAATCCATCATCACACACCCTAGATCCAGCTACCTGTGAAAAGCCCTACCTTGTGAACAACTGGTGCTTTGGGGGCACACCTAAATACAAGTCATAACTTTTCATTCTTTCTTTTTTTTTTTTTGAGACCAGGTCTCTCTGTAGTTCAGGCTGGCCTTGACCTCACTATGTAGCCCAGGGTTGCCTCAAATTCAAACTTGCATCAGTTGTTCAGCCTCATCTCCTAAATGCTGAGATAGCTACATGCACAACCACACCCAATAAAATATTTATTTTTCATGGTCATTTTGTCTTTGCGGAGGAACCTAAAGTCACCCATTGCCAGATCCAGTGAATGAGGTAAAGACACACCAGAATGGTTTGGGGAACGCGCTTTTCTGTTGCATGGTACTAATCAGCAGCAGCATCCATCGTGTATTTATCATATCACTGAGACAAGTGATATTCCAGAACTGCTTCAGAAAGAGGAAAGAACAATAGGACTACGTGCTTGAAATGGGAGGGTGTATTTTGTGACGGATTAATGGCAATTTGTCCTTTATTGTAATTGACTCTTAAAATTTTAAACACTCACCGTATGGATGGCATGCTGGGAATCGAATCTCAGCTGCTGTACTCACCTAAGCAGGCGTTTTAGTCTGCTGAGCTATCTGGCCGGCCTGAGATGTTACAGATTTTTTAAAAGGTTTAAGAAAAGTGAAATTTGGAAAAAAAAAAAGTTTAAGTTGGTTTGTACATGAGACCAAAGATTAACCAAAGGCTCCTTTGGATGTGGCTGTTATAATTCACCATGTGGGGCCAGGGATATAGCTCAGCAGCACCAGCTCCTGTGTGGCAAGTACAAGGTCTTGAGTTTGATTCCCAGTACCAAAAACCAAAACAAAACAAAATTAATAATAATTCTGAGCCAGGGAGATAGCTCGGTGTAATAAGTGCTTGCCTAGCCAGCGCAGGGTCCTGAGTTCAATCCCTGGTACCTGAAAAAAAAAAATTAAACATTCACCATATGTTTTGATCATATATCTATGATCAAAACTCCCAATCAAAAATCAAAAACAGAAAATAACAAACATGGTAAGGTTGTGGAACAACTGAAACCTGTGCACTGCTGTTTGGAATATAAAACGGTGTGTAGACTATGGGATTCCAAAAATACTAAAAAGGAGTATAGAAATATAGAGATGAAACAAAAGCCTAATGTCCCAAGAGAGCAGGGAGCAATAGATAGAACCACAAGGAGAGCTGCTGTCTCTCACTTGTAAATTCTGGAAAGCTGGGATTCAAGGCTGCAGATAGCTGCTTTTCCAGCTGGCACCCTGTTCTTTGATCCTTTGTTTGGGATGTTATCAGCTAGCATGTGTGTGTGAACCTAGTGTTAGGCAAATGGTGGAAATCCACTTGATAGTAGTTTGTGTTTACTAAAGTAATTATTGACATTCCTTAGCATGCCTTTAGCCTTCAATAAAAGCGAGATGCTTCTGAGGCTCTCAGCTCACTTTGAGAGAGACTATCTCAGTGAGACTTCTGAAGCTAGATTCTTTTTTTAAAAAATCATTTATTTATTTGTTATAAGGTCTTGCTATACAGCTCATACTTGTAATGGTCCTCCTGTCTCAGCCTCCCCAGCACTGGAATTACAGGAGTGCACCACAATGCCCAGTTTCAGTGGTTAGCTTGGCGCTTAGCTGACGGCATGTGGTACTGGGGATTGAACTTGGGTCCTTGCACTTGCCAGGCAGGTACTTAGACTGCCCAACTATCTCCCCAGCCTGAAGCTATAGTCATTGGGTCTTCTTGTTTCTTTCAGCACCGACTCACAATATACAACAAAGGAGAAAGGGACAGTGCCTCTGGCTCAAGAGAACATAGAATCAGGTCACTGGGTCTCCAGGCATTGACTTCAGCTCAACCACCTAGAATTGCTTCAATATCTGACTGAGGACAGACACTCGCATAGGTAGATAGCGACCTGTAGGTGCGCTTGAAATGTGCTGGGGCAGCACCATTTTGTACCAACAGTGGCACAGGTTCTGGGTGGCACCATCTACAGCTTGTACTTGGATGAACCTCATTCCATTATATTAAACCAAGAAGCCATGACTTGGACATCAGCAAATATGATGGCTTTTGGTGGAAAAATTTAAGGTAGCATTACTGTCTGTCCCAACAGCTCCACTTCTGGTGTATGTGTAAAGACACTGAAAGTAGCAGCTCAGAGAACTACCTGTACACTCATGTTCACAGCAGTTACAAGGGGACAACCTAAGTGTCCACCAGTGGATGAACAGGGAAACAAAATGTGGTGTACACATAATGGAATATTATTGAGCCTTAGAAAGAAATTGTACACATGGCACATGATGTTAAGTGAAATAAGCCAGTCAGAAAAAGACAAATATTTTATGATGCCACTTATATGTACTATCCAGTGTAGTCAAATTCAGAAACATGCAGTGGCTGTGCTGGCCCCGCCCCTAGGGTGCTCTGAGACAGCAAATGAGACTGGGTGTGATGGCACGTGCCTGTAATCCCAGCACTTGGGAGGCTGAAATGAGTCCCATCTACATAGTGAGACCCTGTAGACTCTGTACTAAATACAAAGTAATCATAATAAATAATAATAATAATAATAATAATAATAATAATAATAATTATTATTATTTCAGAAACAGAAAGCGAGGGTGTAAGGCAGTGGTATCAAGCCTACGGCATCTGTGCCACAGCTGGGTTGTTTGTTATCACTGAAAACTCTAGAAAGTTCACTATCACTTGTGTAGTGAGATGCTGAGGAGGAACAAATGAGTAGCTGTTGTTCATGGGTGTGAGGAAATTCTGGAGCTTTGGCTATACCACAATGCTGAGGCAAAAGGATTGCCAAGAGTTCAAGACCAGCCTGGGCTATGTAGTAGGTTGAAGTCCAGCCTGAACTTCATTGTGAGATCCTGACTCAAACACACACACACACACACACACACACACACACACACACACACACACATATATGCATGCACGTACACACACACACAGACATACATACAAACAACTAAGCATATACCTGTAATCTCAGCATTGAGGAGGCTGAGGCAGGAGCATCTCTGAAAGTTTAAGGCCAGACTGGTATGGATACACAGCAAGATATAGTCTCAAAAAAATGAAAACAAAATAAAACAAATAACACACAAGTACTCAGCACTCTGAACTGCACACTTAAAAATGGCTAAGATGGTACATATTATGTGAATAATACCAAAATTAAAAAATACCAGAAACACATACAAATAAGACAAAAAATATCCCACTAGAAACTAACACTTAAGAACTGCATTAAGGAAATTTTTAGCCTTAAATGACAAGATCCCATAGATCACCTAATAGCCAGAGGGAAAACTGCTTCATAGCTGTGACAGTTAATTGAGACTACAATTTTGGTTGAATTGTGACCACCCAGAGGGATAGCAAAGCATCCTTCAGTTGTGTCTGGGTGATTATAGACGCATGACTATATTGGGTTTCTGGCCCCTTCTAGTTCTCTTTCCATCCTCTCTGGCTCCCAGGCCTCATGCAGTGAGCCGCTTTGCTCCACAGTGGCCTGACAAGATGCCCTAACCTTGGAGCCAGGCAATTATTGGTCACTTCCTCTGGAGCCTTGAGCTGAATAAAGCTCTCTCCCTCCTGTAAGTGGCAGCTATTATGTATTTTGACTCAGTAATGGCAAAGCCAATGGGGAAACAACTTGGAAGTCATCCCTCCTACTGACCTGATTACAACTAGCATCCTGAACCAGTGGGTATGTTAACATCACGTGCTTCCTGATGTGCAGCAAGAAACGGGACCATAGGGCTGTCGAGATAGCTCACTGGACAAAATGCCTGCTTTGGCACGTGCAGGAACCAAGGTTCAATCCCTGGTCCCACATGCTGCACTGGCCCCACCCCTGGGGTGTGCTGAGAGGCAACCGAGTCGTGGGCATGGTGGCCCACCCTGTAATCCTAGTGCTTGGAGGCTGAAAACAGGAGGATCATCACGTCTGATCCGCACAGTGAGACCCAGTACTAAATACACAAACAGGAAGAAAGAAAGAAAGAAAGAAAGAAAGAAAGAAAGAAAGAAAGAAAGAAAGAAAGAGAAAGAACGAACAAAAGAAACAGGACTCCTGGAGATGCAAGAACATATCACCTACATGCTATTCTGCCAAAACTGTTTACCCTAGAGCTAAGCCCAGGAAAACAATCATACAAATCCAAAGTGGGATATTTTGATAATATAAGTGACCCAAACTCTCCAAGAACAGTAAATTTAATGGAAAAAAAGAAGAGGAAAAAAAAAAAAAAAAAAAAGCTAAGAGGCCTGCTTTAAATTGGAAGCTACTAAAGAGCTATAACAATTAAATGTACACATTGCAAGTTTGTAAAAATAGAATGTGGCAAGATGATCTAAGACACTGTTAGGCAATTTTCTGTTGCTGTGACAAAATATTTGAGAAAATTAAATAAAAGGGAGGAAATGCTGATGGTGGCACATGGCATCAGTGGTACAGCCTATAGTCAGCTGGCTGCACTGCTTTCAGGTCTGTGATGAGGGAGAAACATCATGGGAAGGGAGTAGTGGAGGAGGGCTATTCTCTTCTTGGCAGCCAAGACACAGCCAGAGAGTAAGGGGCTGGGGACAAGATACAGTCCCCAGGGCCGGCGAGATGGTTCAGTGGTCTAAAGCGCCTGCTTAGGAGGGCTCAGGCAACTGCGGGGACTGCAGTTCGATCCCTGGCACCACATGCTGCACCAGCGCCACCACCAGGGCAGGCTGAGCCAGCCACAAAATGAATAAATAAAGAAACAAACAAACACAACAAGCAAATAAATAAATAAATAAATAAAATTAAAAAAAAAAAAAAAAAAAAAAAAAAAAAAAAAAAAAAAAAAAAAAAAAAAAAAAAAAAAAAAAAAAAAAAAAAAAAAAGATACAGTCCCCAAAGGCAGGTTTCAATTATGAATCCATCAATGGCTTAACAAAATACACTGATGGAGCTGGAGCTCTTAAAACTCAACCACTTTACAAAAGCTCTGATGCTGAACTCAGGAGCCTTCTTGGGGACATTTTACATCCAAACCAGAATACTGACCTTGTTGAAGGTACACAGGCATTTTTACAACTTACTTTTTCTTTAGGTTTGAAACTTCTCTAGCTGGCTTGGAGGAGGAATTGCTGAAAACAGGAGTTATGCATATAAATAAAGGGTAAGAAAAAGAACCAAGGAGCTGGGTGTGGTGGCACACGATGTGAGTTAGGGACCGATGTGAGTTAGAGACCCGCCTGGGCTACAAAAGTGAACTCAAGGCCAGCCTGAATTACATAGTGAGACCCTGTCTCAAAAAGACAAAAAAAAAAAAAAAAAGGAAGAAAAAGAACCAGGGTTAAACCAAGGGCTTATGACAAGAGTAGAAATTAATGAAACAAGAAAAAAAAAAAAAACTTACCACACAAGGGGGATGATAAAAAGCTGGTGCTCTGACTAGTAAGAGCCAGGATATAACAGAAAGACAAATATCTGACACAAAACAAACATAATTTCTTGTAGGCACGGTGGTGCATGCCTGTAATTACAGCACTTGAGAGGCTGAGGATCACCATGAATTTGAGCCTGGCCTAGTCTACACAGCGAGCTCATGGCCAATCTGAACTACCATAGTGAGATCCTGTCTCAAAAAAAAAAAAAAAATATTCTGATGCAGTCGAGACCACAGGGGCCACGGAGATAGCCCAGAGATCTAAGTGCCTGCCTGGCAAGCGCAAGGACTGGGTTTGAACTCCAGTACTGCATGAGGTGTTTGCTCCATCTTGGGCGCTGGCCAGCCACCAAGATGGGGAGTGGTATCCCCTAATTCTAGTGCTAGGGAGGCTGAAACAGGAAGATCACTATAGTCTAAGCTTCATAGTGAGATCCTGTACCAAATACATAAAACTAAAAAGACTACAAACAAGGCAATTCTATAAATAACTTCGGGTCAGATATTCAAAGCCAGTTAAAATGAGAAAATACAAAAGTAGTTTTCCTTGAAAATGAAAATTTCCCATTCCTCTAGAATGGGAAATCTAAGTAATTTAAATTTACCTCTATAAAACATTGAATTAAAAACGCACCCACCTCCTAAAAAAATGCCAGGCACCAGCTGGTTTTATAGCAAAATTTTCCAAAAATTTTAGAAGTGAAAATTTCAATCTTAATAAACTCTTACAATGATAATAAAGAGAGTAATCTCAAGGTTGGTGTAACCTTTAAGCAAAAACAGGTAGAACTAGGACATGATGGCGCACGCCTGTAATCCCAGCACTTGGGAGCCTGAGGCAGGAGGATCAAAGCGAATTTGGGACCAGCCTGGGATACAGAAAGTGAGCTCAAGGCCAGCCTGAATTGCATAACGAGACCCTGTCTCCAAAAAACAAAACAAAAAAACAACTAAGGACAAAAAAAGTGTAAACCATTTTGCTTATGAACCTGAGTGCCAAAATTCCACCCCTACCCACATATCAGAAAACTAAATCCAGCAATATAACAAAAAATACACCATGACTCTTTCTATTCTGAGAATGTACTTTCTGTTATTATTTTTTTCTCTTCTACTTTTTGAGAAGGGCATCTTGCTGTTGCCCAAGCTGCCCCCAAATTTCTGGGCTGAAGTGACCTTCCTGCCTTCGCCTCCTAAGTGTCTGTCTACAAGTGCGTGCCACTGTGGCTGCTTTGCAAGAGTGCTGTGATGTGAGAAAACAGCAAGAATACTTTTTCACCTTTGCAGATTAAGGAAGAAAACACATGCTTCAAATGTTGTTCCTGCTCCTTGGTGCATGTGTGCTGGGGCTGGGTGATGAGGGAGGAATGTGGGTTAGCTGCAAAGGTTGGTCCAAAAGCAACTGAGATGCGGGCTAGAGGTCCCCAGAGACCCGAGGGTAACTGCAGGAGGGATCGGTACACAGGAGTAAGTAGAAAGCAAATACTTACCCCTTTAAAAAAGGCCCAAACAGACCACTTCAGTACTAGGGTTTAAACCAACGACCTCTGCCCCTTTGCCTCTTACGTACCACACTCAACTTTTGGTCTCTATTTTTCAAAAAATTTTAGGCAGTGGCTAAAATGCTACTTAGTTCAGGCTGGGCTTTAACTTGGGCTCATCCTGCCCCAGCCTCCCCAAGTCCTTAAATTACAGGACTGTGCCATCATACTTAGCTGCAGATGTCTTTATAAGGCAAACTGATAAACTCCTGTCCTACAAACTTTTTAAAATAGAAGATTAAACATCACCAAATTCAATCTACAACGTTAGCATAATGAAGTTATCAAAACACAGCAAATAGCTTGGTCCCTTATTTACTTATTGACAGGGTCTTAAGAATTCCAGGCTGGCCTTGAAACCACAGCAACCTTCCTATCTCAGCTTTCCTAGTGGTGGGATTACAGGCATGTGCTATGATGCTTGCCGAGAAGCTAACTGAAAAAAAGGGCCAAGGATATAGCTCATTGGCATAGTACCTGCTTGGCAAGTACAGGGTCTCGAGTTCCATTACTGGTATCAAAGGAAAAAAAAAAAAAGTAAAATTGACCGAGATATAATATTAAATAAATAATAAATTGCAAAATTAGGCAGGGTGTATATCAGAATGCAAGGTTGATTCATAATTAAGGAAACCTATTAATATAATTGGATTCAGTATTAAAACAAACAAGGGCAGGCCAAACAGCTCAGCGGACTAAAGCACCTGCTTACTCAGGCTCAGGGACTGGGGTCCAATCCCTGGTGTGCTGTGTTGGCCCTGCCGTGGGGTAGGCTGAGATGGTAACAGCCTGGGTGTGGTGGCACATGCCTGTAATCCCAGTGCATGGGAGGCTGAAAACAGGAGGATCACGGAGCCTGGTATGTGTAGTGAGACCCTGTAGAACCTGTACTAAATACAAAAAAAAAGAAAAAAAAAAAAAAAAAACAAAAAAGCCCCCAAAACCCCAAAAACTTCCAACATATAGGGATGTGCCCTGCAAAACTATCTTTTAAAATTGATAAAGAACTGAGTGTGTTGGTACATGCCTATAATCCTAGCACTCAGAAGGCTGAGGCAGGAGGATAGCCATGAGTTCAAGGCCAGTCTGGGTTACAAAGTGAGCTAAATGCCAGCCAGACTGAATTGCATAGTGAGACCCTGTCTCAAAAAGAAATCAAACTGATTATCTCAATTGATGTCAAAATTTATCACTGCTTAATAAAGGGGGAGAAAAACCTCACTTAGCTAAAAACATAAAAAAATTCTTCAGCTCAGTGGAAGTTATCTACCAGAAACCTAAAGCAAGAGTACTACTTTAAGCTGGGCGTTGGGCTGGGGAGATAGCTCAGTGGCACAAGTGCCTGCTTGGCAAGTGCAAGGTTCTGAGTTTGATCCTTGGTTCCACAAAAAAAAAAAAAAAAAAAAAAAAAAAAGCTGGGCATGATGGCAATGCTTATAACTCCCTTACTCTGAGAAGCTGAAGCAGGAAGATCACAAGTTTGAGCCTAGCCTGGGCAGCTTACTAACTTAGCAAGAACCTAACTCAAAATGAAAAATAAAAAAGACTGGAGATGTAGCTCAGTACGAAAGTCCTGAATTCCATCTCCAGTCCTACCACCAAAAAAATTCTATTTCACGAGGGAACCAATCACAGTAATAGGAGCAACTGAGGGTTGCTTATTTGTCATTAGATTGGAAATTCTAGGCTCTGTGATTCACAAAAAAACCAAAACAACAACAACAAAAACAAAACCAAAAAAAAAAAAAACTATAGGGCCAGCGAGATGGTTCAGTGGTCTAAAGAGCCTGCTTAGGAAAGCTCAGGCAACTGCAGGGACTGCAGTTCAATCCCTGGCACCACATGCTGTGCCAGCCCCACCACCAGGGCAGGCTGAACCAGCCATAAAATAAATAAACAAAACAAGCAAATAAATAAATAAAATTAAAAACAGTAACTATAAAGGATGAGATAAAGGGTAAGATAACAAAAATGCCAACAGTAGGACATAATTTGACTACACAGAAATTAAAAAAAATCAACTGAAGAACTTAGAACTTCTCAGAGTTCAAGCATAAGAGCATCCTGGGGGCTGGGGAGACCGCTCTGAGGCACAAGTGCCTGCCTGGCAAGTGCAAGGTCAAGGGCGTGAGTTTGAACCTCGGCCCCCCCCCCCCCCAAAAAGAGCATCTTATACCAGTGAATCATCACATGATCACATTCATAACAAATAATGAACAATCTACAACAATGAAGAATGTTACAGAATTCCTAGACTAAATTGAATTAGAAATGTGACACCTTCCCCTGCCCCCTACCAGACACACCTGGATAGGAGGATCCAAAACCGTCAAGACGCTGCTTCCTAAATCAAACTGACTGCCAAGGAAAATTCCATCTGGACTTTTTAAGTGAAGATGGATACGCTTATTTTAAAATTGTTACATAAGAGAAAATATGAAATGGCCAAGGAATGCAGAGGTGGAGGTGAGATGGCTATCCACCAGGTATCCATCATACTGTGTCCTATGGGGATAGAGTAACAGGGCAAATTCAAATTCCAAAAAGAGCTGAGAGTGGTAGCACATGCTTGTAATGTCAGCACTCAGGAGGCCGAAGAGGAAATATCACAAGGTCAAGGCCAGCCTGGGATACACAAGTCAGTTCAAGATCAGCCTGCACTACACAGTGAGAGCCTGTTTTAAATTTAAAAAACTTGTTAAAAAGTATAATTCTATAAAATTCTTTGTTCATTGTAGTCCAGGTTGGTCTTGAATTCACTAGGTAGCCCAGACTGGCCTCAAACTCGTGGCAAGCCTTCTGTCTCAGCCTCCCAAGTGCTGTACAGGCACTACCACCATACCCAGTGGATCACTGTATTTTTAAAAAGGTACTTCCAATGAGAAAATGAACCATTCCATAAAAGGTAAGGAACAAGTGGCTCTAGGAAAAAAGAATCTTTTCTACCACCCATAAAAGCCAAATTTCAAAGCTGGGTTTTGTGGCTCATATCTGTAATCACTCAGGCTTAGGCTAACAGATTGCCATTTCAAGGTCAGATAGCTCAGCAGATTAGAGGTTGAGCCCAATGTACTGTGCCAGCCCTGCCCCTCAGGGCGTGCCTGTAATTCCAGCACTTAGGAGGGTGAAAACAGGAGGATCACTATGAGTCTAATCTGTGTAATGAGACCCTGTACTAAATACATTAAAAAATAACAATAAAATGTTATGGGATGTCAGTATTCTCATAAAATAACCAGGTTTCAAATAAAATCCAGTGTAGGTATAGGTTTTACAGACCACAAAGCACAGCTTCCAGAGGTGACAGATGGGCAAGGGTGAGAGAGATAGGGTACAGTTAGTAGACATAGGGCAGTAGGTGCTGTGCACTCCTGGAAAGGAAGACTAGACAGGGAAATAGCTCACAAGGCACCATGAGATTCGTCCTGAGCAGCTTAGAGGCAGGTGGGCACTAGGTTCCTAGGCTGTATCCCTGAATGCTTGAACTCGAATTAAATGTAAGCAGGCAACGAGTGAAGGGGGCAGCTCCTACCTGATAAAACACATGCAAGGAGAACAGCTCACGGTCTGACACTAATTGTCCAGTGAGAGAGAAAGCACGGGGGCCAACTACTTGCCCATCCCCATTTCCTTCCCATTTTGCCCACTGGCCCTCAACCCCACAAGGGGCAGATTTTTATTTCACAAGTCTCCCTCTCCCAGAGAGACACTCAGACACCATACAAGTCACCACCCACAAGGGGTTTAATTTGCTGAAGTCAGAAGAGCAGTTCAGAGCGGGGTCCTGCCTTGTCCTCATTTAGGTGTAAAGATTTGCAGGGCACCATGGGAATGTCCAAGCCAGGGGACCCTGGGACTAGTCCCTGAGCAAGCAGAAAAGAAGATCCCAAGTCTCAAGCTGCCTCTTCCTCTTCACTCTCCTCCTCACTCTCAAAATATTGTCTGCGATTTGTGTTAACAAAGAGGTCAGAGTCATCTTCAGAGCCAGATTCTTCTGATGACTGTGGCTCAGCTGGGAGCTCTGGCTCAGTTTGTCTGCAAGGGAGAGGGGAACAGAGTTAGCCCAAAACTCAGATAAGAAAACCAGAAGTGCTAACAAGAAGTCTGAGAAAAGGACAGCGATGTTTCCAGGCAGTCAAGAGACCCACAGGCCAAAGGGTCAGCCAGATAGCTCAGCGGACTAAAGTGCCTGCTTAGGTAGAGTGCAGTGGACAGGATTCCCGCCCCTGAGACAGCAGTTGAGACTGGGCATGGTGGCACGCACCTGTAATCCCAACCCTTGGGAGGCTGAGAACAGGAGAATCATTATGAGTCTGATCTATGTAGTGGGACCCTGTAGACATGTACTAAATACATTGAGAGAGAGAGAGAGAGAGAGAGAGAGAGAGAGAGAGAGAGAGAGAGAGACCCACAGGCCTACAGAAAAGCAGCAGCCCTTTAAGGTGAAAAGGAAGGACACATAGAACAGTGAAAAAACTTGGGCCAAGAAAATAAGCAACTCCTGCTCACCTCCCGCCCCTCAAAAGGCCTTTCAGTTTAGGTTTTAGGAATTGTAACAATTCTCTACCACTAATCAACACAATGGGCCCACATTTCACATGCAATATTCCAAACATTAGCCCCTTTACTCCGCACAGAGTTCCTATTTTATAGATGTGGAAAGAACGCCTTAAGCTATTAAGCAACTTGCTTAAAGACACTCAGCTATAAGTGGCAAAGCCAGGTTTTAACCAAGAACATCTTTTATGAGTATCTTCATAACCACTTATTCTACTATGGACTTAGGAGCTGTATTGAGGCATTCTACAGAGACAAAAAGGAAGGTTCAATTTTCCCCCAAAGCACTACTGGATGGACCCCTGTTTTCTGTTTCAAGTCCCCTGAGTGGGGCTTGTCCCTCACCTGCTCCTGTTGTTGTCCTTCTCAGCCACTTCAGAGAAGGCCTCAGGCCTGTGTGATAACAAGAACCAGGTCAGGGTGAACAGAGAACCTCTCAGCAAAACAATGGTTTCGAGCTGGGACATCATAATCTTCCCTTCCCTAATTCCCTAGCTAAGGAGTCAGTCCCCCCACAAAAGTGAGAGGCTCAAAGATGAAGGGGACCACCCTACCAGAACCCCTCCTTCTGTAGAGAGCGCACGTGGTCTTTGCAGAGCACAAAGGAGATCTCAGCCTTCACCTTTTCTCCCTCTTCAATGGGGTCAACGATAAGAAAATCTCCTGTAGTTCAGAAAAGGCAAAGCCAATCCTAGTTGTGATGGGGAAAGCCTCAGCAACAGGAAATGGTCACGTCCCTTGTGGGGCTGGCTCTCTCACCTCTCTTGATCCAGATGTTTTTGCGGTACTTGGAGGGCATGCTCACCAGGAAGCGCTGCCCTTGAGCCGTCTCTACCTCATGTAGATTGTTCCCTGGAGTCCTGAGTACCTAGTTCAGGAAAGACCAAGGCTCAGTCAGCCTCATCAGTCAGATCACGCATCCCTGAGCTGCACTGCACCTTGTCTCCACCCTAAGGATCCAGCAGGAGTGAAGGCTGGGTGGGAAGCAGTTTGTGCCCAATGTTACTCACTCTCACTATCTGCTGCCGGTCAGAGGGTACTATGTGCTCCCCCAGCACCTCCTTCACCACGTGCTTCCTCTTGGTGGCCTGTGACATGCTGGGTCCAGGCACAGGGTGGTTAGGGAAATCGTCAGCTCCTCCTCTTGAGTTTCTTGGATGGCAGTCTCAGAAGCCAGGACTATTTGGAAGATGGGAAAGCTTTTAACTTAAAAATACAGTACCTTGCCTAACTTAAAATCATGGAATCTTAAGATCTTACTACCTGAATTCAAAACCTGCCTTATTATCTTTTGCAGTTCTGAGAATTGAGTGCAAGGCCTTTGAACTGAGGAACACTTCCCAGCCCTTTCACTTAAATTTGACCTTTTTAAAAAATTGAGGGGCTGGGGAGATAGCTCAGTAGAACAAGTGCTTGCCTGGTAGCAAGCTCAAGATCCTGAGTTCAATTGACCCCCACCCCCCAAATTGAGATAGGGTGTCAGGGCCGGTTAGATAGTGAACTAAAAAGCCTGCTTAGGCAGAGTGCAGGGGCCGGGGTTTGATCTCCAGTGCCATAAGCTGGTGCTGGCTGGGCCCTACCCTCAGGGCACATTGAGCTGTTGATTTGAGACTGAGCATGGCGGGGCACGCCTGTAATCCCAGCTCTTGGGAAGCTGAAAAAAGGTGGATTACTATGAGTCCTCCGATCAACATAGTGAGACATGTTAGGCCCTGTACTAAATACATAAATAAACATAAAAATTGAGATATGGTGTCAGTAAAATGCCCAGGCCCAGCCTCCAGGAGTGGGACACCATATCCAGGTTATTTCCTAAATCTTCAACTTCTCTGGGCCCCAGGAAAAACAATACCCAACTTAGAACAGCCATAATATAATGCAGAATGTGTCATATGAGGGGCCTGGGAGATAGCTCAGTAGAATAGCAGGGTTCTGAGATCAATCCCCGGTACGGGGTGGGGGGAGAATGTGTCATATGAGATTAACTCCGGTTGTGACTATCCAACTATGCACATGTCCCACAGAACTCATTCTGGCTGCCTCTCTGTTTGTTTGTTTTGTTTTAGCGGGACTGGGATTCAAACTCATGACCCTGCACAAGCCAAGCAGGCACTTGTGCCACAGAGCTATCTCCCCAGCCCATGGCTGCCTCTCTGGAAGAAATTTGAAAACTACCTTTTCAACATACTTGTACATCCCAAATCTAGCAAAGCCACACAACCCTTAATATTCTATTACTCCCCATAAACTAATTCGGTGATCACCACGACGGTCCAAACTAGAAATGACTTAAAGATCGAGATATGCGGACTCAAGCTGCGCCATATGGGTCCTCCAAAGTCAAGAACTGCACCACTAAGACGGCATTCTTTCAAAGAAATCTCCGACACATCATCTCTGGTTGCTGTCGACGATCTCCTTGTCCCTCTACTCCAGAGGAAAGCGCCTCAGAAAAAAACACCACTTACTGTCTCTGGTTCTTGGGTCCCACAGGCACTGCCTGAACAACCTCGTTTTTCAGGCTGGAAGCTGACAGCGACTCGTCTACAAGTCACTTCAAGGCAAGCCAACACAGGTCCATAAATGGAACTTGCTGGTGGTCACACGGCAGCGTAAATTTGGACTCTGGCAGCGTAAGTTCGGACTTCGATATCCAGCGTTTCGGGCTTTCACCAGCCGGACTGCGAGGAAAGTGGTCCGAATTAGAACTTGCAGACACCTGTACTTCCGGCGCACTCTCGGAAGCATTCCGACTGCATTTCCTCTCTGGTCTCCGTCCCTCTAATACTTCCCACGATCAGATCAGTCAAGCCTATTTCCTTGAGTTCCGGACACCGGCCGTCAGAGAAAGGAAACCTCTTGGAGGTTTCTCTTCCTTAAGACTGTAAGTGCTGCAAGGAAGATAGAATGCATAAGAAAGCCTAGCTTTCTGAGGACTGGAAAGAGGCTGCTACTGAAGACATCATGATAGCAAGGGCGCCTCAACTCTATGGCCTTCAGTGGCTAGAAGTACCCAATTTTGAATTTTTAAGGCGGGTCTTGAGGCGACCCGGAAGCGGAAGTTGAAGAAAGTTCTAGTGTTAAGGCTTATGCGAGAGCAGCCGGGTAGCGGGAGGAACCGTTAGCGGTGCTAAAGCTGCCGGTGAGCGTGGGCCGGGGAACCGGGTCTTATTTAGTAGCGGGAGGAGGCGGAGGTAGAAGGCGAAGAGGCTTTATCGCTGTAGTGAACCAGAGGAAGCCCCTTGCCTCCGGCTGTGCTGCCCTGAGGGAAGGAAAGGTGCACGGGAGCCGGAGCGCGTGGAGGGGGCGGGGCGACGTGTGTCGGAGGCGGGGCGGCGTGTGTTGGAACGTGGAGTGGTGGTGTTGGATCTTGGGAGGCTGCTGGGGCGGATGTGTGGGGCTTGGCGCTCTGTGGTTCGCTTGCTACATAGTCCTGCGGGGACTAGAAGAGCTGAGACTTGTGGTTGACTTATTACCATCCTGGGTGTTTTGGGCAGCGTTAGTACACCCCCCTCCCCCCCCAGCTAATGTCACCAAGGGATTGACAACTTTGGGGCGGGTCTTGGCTGATGATTTGGGGAATCTTCCCACAGCCCTCCTAGCGCCACCTGTTAGAGCAAGATAGTATTTCTACTGGGGCAGTACCAGAACATCGTCACCCGGAAACTGAAAGAGATTTCTTTTTGCAGTAGTGGGACTCTCCCAGGTCGTTTTCTCATTAGTGAAATGAGAATGAACTGCCTTAGTGGCTGGTTTATCTTCCTCTTAATATGAGAGTGCTAGGAATTTCTGGTTTTCAGCCCTAACCTACTTTGTTTTGGGATTCCCAGGTTAATCCTGATCAAGATGACAACGTCCCAAAAGCACCGAGACTTCGTCGCAGAGCCCATGGGGGAAAAGCCAGTGGGGAGCCTGGCTGGGATTGGTGAAGTCCTGGGCAAGAAATTGGAGGAAAGAGGCTTTGACAAGGTGTGGGAGGCTGTGTATTCTTGGGGAAATTACATTATTTCAGAGTAGATTGAGAATGAGGAAAGTGGGTGTATGTAAGGACCGGGGTTGGGTTGATGGATAATCTGAAGTGGCTCTGGCCGCTTGGTGGTGGTGATGGGGTGAGGCAGAATCTGCCCTTGAAAGATAAAGCTGGAGTTTTGTGTTTAGAGTACTACAAAAGTACTTACTCTCTGATCCTAGTACTAATCTGGTTTGGACCTTACAAGATCTGGCACTTCAGTTTGATGTGGCTGAAGACCACAGAGTATTTAGCAGCAGTACCTTTCCTTTCCCTGTTTTGCAGGCCTATGTGGTCCTTGGCCAATTTCTGGTGCTAAAGAAAGATGAAGACCTTTTCCGGGAATGGCTGAAGGACACGTGTGGTGCCAACGCCAAGCAGTCCCGAGACTGCTTTGGGTGCCTCCGGGAGTGGTGTGATGCCTTCTTGTGATGCTGTCTGGGGAGCCCTCAATCCCCAGCCCCAGAGTTCGAGTCTCTAGATTCACAGCTGAGTGGGGGCACCTCACTCTTCTACAATGGAAAAGATTGCTGTTGTCGTACTCACCTCTGATGTATTCAAGGGTCTTTTGGGAGTTCTCTCCCCCACACCGTTTCAACTTTTTTGGAAATGTCACTCTTGCATGCATCTCCCTTTTTCATCCTTCCCTTGCCAGTTCCTTGGCGATAGTTACCAGCTTTCTTGAGTGGATTCCCAGTCCTTTTCCCTCACTTCCACCTCATCTCTGTGTGATGCCATTTGGCTCTCTTTTTGACAGAACAGTCACTGTTTTTAGATTAATAAAATCAGCGGCTTTCTTGACTAAATGGTGTGTATTGAAAAATAAGTGGGGTGGGAGTTGTCTTTTTTCCAAGGGCCCGATCATGTCTGCTGCGCTCCTTATTGCGGACTGAAACTGGGAGCTTCCCATTCCCAGAGGGTAGCCACCCTAGGCACGTGGGCATTGGGCAGGTGCCTTGGAGTGACCCAGTCCCTGAATAATGTGAGAGTGTGGGTTGATCTCTTCCTGGGAGCCAGGTAGGCTGTGGTGTTCCATATGTCAGTCAAGTCAGTAGGTGGGCCAGGCAGCACCTGATGGAAAATGAGTGGGAGTCAAATACTATGAAAGGGGTGGACTGGATATGGGTAAGAGTTCACTTGCCATTCATTACGTTGTCTGTTTTCTTGCCCTCTGGGATTTAAGAAGGGACAGGGAGTCACAGGCATTCCAGGTAGGAGGGTTTGAGAGTTAGACTTGAATTCAGTACTGTTGCTCCTTTTCTGGGTTTGGTTTTGTTTTTCGAGACAAGAGTTTTATTGTACAGTTCAGGCTGGCCTTGAACTCACTTGGAGGCCCAGGCTGGCCTCAAACTGCTGGCAATTATCCTGCCTCAGCCTTCCAAGTGCTGGGATTATAGGTGTGTACCACCATGCCCAGCCAAGCCAATGCACTCTCTTCCTCCCCCTGCCCCCAGGTGAAGAAATTTGGGACTCTCAGACCAGATTGGAATTTGTAAACCCCTATATCTAGATTGCATTCCTTGATCATGTGTCTCAGCCTCTCTGAGCCTTAGTTTCCCATTTTGGAAATTGAAGTTGCCATATGTAAAACATACTAATTGTATACTTCTACCTGCACTTTAAATTCATCCTGTAATAGCATTGAGCAGTGACTTGCTTACAGTATAAACAACTTTCAACGTTATGATTATCTAGAGAGGCAAGAGTGATGTTAAAACAAATACAAAAATTGGGATGAGAAGTGTTTAGTGATCTCAGGTTAGGAAGAATTAAGAGAAAATTGGCAAATTTAACTCAAGTTTTGTTTAAACCATAGAGTGAAGAGAAAAACCCAGAATGGAAAAGGATAGTTGTACAGTGTTAAAGGGCAGTAACCAAAGCACATGAAGAACTGCAAACCAGAAAAAGGTAGACAACACTATAGGAAAATTGGTAGAAATACTGGAAAGGAGTGGGCATGTGAAAGGCCTCAATTTCATTAGTAATCAGGAGAACAAATGCCATCACCACTCACCCACTTAATTAGCAGAAATGTTAAGAGACAATAGCAAATGTTGAGTAAGTGTAGTAACAGGAACTGATACCCATTTGGTGGGAGTATAAATTGCTTTGAATACTCTGGAAAAACAATTGGGTGTTATTTTGCAAAACGGACACACCTTGTGAGCCAGCAATTCCTCAGAAACTCCTGAACACCTGTGGCAGGACCTATACAAATATGCACAGCTGCATTGTTTTTAAGAGCCTGGGCAGGGCACAGCTCTTGTGCTTCTTAGTACTACAGTGAGTAAAGTAATTAAAACTGCTGGGCACGGTGGTACATACTTGTAATCCAAGCTCTGTGGAGGAAGGATTGCTGTGAGTTCAAGGCCAGCCTGTACGTAGTGAGGCTCTATCTTAAAAAAAATCAAAAGGCATAGTGGCACACACCTGTAATCCCTGCACTTGGGAGGCTGAGGCAGGAGGATCATTGGGACTTTTAAAACCAGCCTGGACTACAAAGTGAGTTCAAGGCCAGCATGAGCTGCATAGTGAGACCCCCCCAAAAAAGAACAGCCAGTCTCAGTGCTGAGCAAGACAAAGGACCTAGTTATGTTAAATAAACTCATGCATAAGGATCTGTGTATAGATGATAAAGCTAGGAAGAAAAGTATGTTTTTAATAAATTCTCAGGGCCCAGAATATAGTTCAGCAGTACAGTGTCTGCCTGGCAAGCACAAGGTCCTGACTTCGATTATCAGTACCAAAAAAGGAAAAAAAAAAAAAAAAAAAGCAAGCCTGGCAAAGTGGTGCACACCTATAATTTTATTTCCTTCCCCAAAGATAATCACTGTGAACATTTTTTTTCTTACTGTTCTTTTTTTTTTTTTTAAATGCTGGCAGTTAAGCCCAGGACCCTGTACATCATAAGCACATGACCTACCACTTGAGCTGTCCTCATATGGTCTTTTTTTTTTTTTTGGAGTGGGACCAGGGTTCGAACTCCCAACCTTGCACTTGCCAGGGTAGGGCCTACTATTGACATTTTGTTCTTTTGCATTTGCTATGTATCCCACTCTGGCTTCAAAATTTCAGGAATCTTCCTGCTTCAGCCTTCCAAGTGCTGGGATTACATGTATTATGCCACTGACTGCCTCATACATCAATTTTTAAAATCTGTTTTTTTTGTCTTTATTTTTACTAGTAATTGAATTCAGGATCTTGTGCTTGCCAGACAGGTGCTTGTGCTACTAAGTTGTACTCCAGCCCTACGAATTTTAAAAGATGAAGACCAAAATCCACTGTGAACAAAAATTGACTATTGAAGAACAGCAGGTCCCAACCACAAAATACTTAATTTAAAAAAAAAAAAAGTGATTTTACCTAGCATTTCAAAATTAATTCATTTGCTTCCCTCTGATCCTTGCTAGCTAGGGTGGAGGAAAGGCAGAGGAGACATGATACCTCCCTTGCGTTCACTATGGCCTCATGTTGGGGATTGAATTTATTTTTAACTATTTAAATATATTTGGTACAGGGTCTCACTACACAGCTCAGACATGTAGTGATCACTTTTTTTTAGGTTCCCCAGTGCTTAGATTACAGGCGTGCACCACCACAAACAGTGGCTGGCTTAGCATGCCCCAGGGCAAGGCTGGCACAGCATGTGATGCCAGGACCGAACCCTGGTCCCTGCAGTTGCCTAAGCAGGCACTTAGTCTGTTGAGCTATCTTGTTGGCCCAGGACATTGAATTAAGGCCTCAGGCATAGAGGGCAAGTGATCTACTGCTAAGCTACACTCTTGAGCTGCCCAGATCTTATTGTGCTGAGCACAGGGTAGTCTTAGCATGCTATAGGAACCAGGCCTCTGCCCCATATCCCTCCCTGGGTTCCAGGTCAGGACCCTGCACATGGCCCAGCTAGCTGGAGGGAAGAGAGGGTTCCACATTCCTCACCTAACTGTTATTGTCCCCAGCTGGTGGCTGGTGTCAGGTACTACCTGACCGTAGACTTGGAGAGCACAGCATGCAGAAAGACCAGGGTCTCAGGAGACCATGTGGACCTGACCACCTGCCCTCTGGCCACAGGGGTGGAGCAGGAGGTAAGAGTCGTAGCCCATGCCTGGGCCCTGTATAGAGTCTGAGGCCCTCAGCTTGGCCATCCTGAGTTGGTCTGGTCACAAGGAACCCAC